>BLKR01009966.1:0-76375 GCA_011170035.1 Teleogryllus occipitalis
TAAATAAAACGCCGCTCAGTTAAGTATCAGTGCCGCCCATTCGAGCGCAGCACTAACGCTAGTTGGGGGAACTATATTTCAATTTTTTAACGTGGCGCTTGATGTACATCAACTGTTACGGTATCGTCCAATCGAGAGCAGAGTTCAGGGAAAAAAACTAAGATTTATTCCACGTAAGATGTGACCCAGAGAGCTTGGCAATACCAACCTCCCGTATACCACCCGCCATACATACTACATTGACTTAGGGACTTTTGATTACCATTTAAGTTGGAGAAAGTAGGTGCCAACCCCAACGTAAATTCCCCACGTAATGGAAGTACAGCTGCCAGGGACATTTTTTTGGCTGGAGACTGGCATGCATGCGAGCGAAATGAATTTGTGCCAACTTCAACGGTTTCAACCAGCAAAACGTGTGGAGATTGTGAGCTTATGCGAGTGAGCCGCATCCCGCACTTGCGTGCTAAAAAAGCCATTTTTTTGCGATTCCAGTGCGCGAATTGTTTCCTAAGGAAAATCTTATTGTGCGCTGGGCTTGACATTTTTGGAAATGTCAGGTAATTCCAGAAATAACTCTCCAGTGAAGCAGAAGGGGAAGTGGATTTTATCGAGTGGTGAAAGGCAGGTCCTTCTTAATGTTTATAAATACAAGAGCGAGAAAAATTCTCGTAAAGAAGTGAAACTTCCTGAGAGCAGTGTCATTGCAAAGGTAGCTGTAATTGTGGGGGTAAGCCATCAATGTCACAATAATTATTAACTTTATTGCATGCCTCAAGAACGTCTTCACAATGAACATGTGTGTGTGAATCATAATTATTTTATTGAAATATATTCATATATTACAGAGCTTACACAACTCTGGCAAACGTTATTAGGGATTATAAGGCAGGAAAATCTATTACAAGAAAGGAGAGGTAGCGTTCACGACAGTGAGAGATTCAGCTGATGGATTTGCAAGAGAAGCTATTAGCAGATATATTTACCAGGAAGCTGATAATGGTAAGATATTTTATATTTAGAGTAATGATGAAGTATGTGGCTCACTTTTTGAAGACTTTCTAAAGACCTATTCATTTGCAACAGGCAGAAGGCTCTCACTTACAGATGTTTGGCAGTACGTGAAGGAAAAGTACATTTTTTTCATTCAGAGGGTCATGCACAACATTGTACTGAATTATTAAGGAAATTGTTTAGCATGGAGGAAAGGAGACCCAAATATTCGTATTTGTGAGTCAAATTAAATAATTGTAAAGCGGTTATATTTTGTGGCAGACTATATGAAAAATAAGAGAAGTCAAAACCCAAAGACTGTAGTGTACCTTGATGAGACATGGATCTATATGAATGGTAAAAGAGCCCTTTGATAATGTATATTACTGAAAATATATATATTAAATGTATATTACTTATTTGTAAAAATTATGAGACAAAAATATCATTTTCATTAGGTTCAACTACTTATTCGTGGCAACTACCATTAAAGGCACCAGTAAGAGTAATTAAAAGACCACCAGAGGGAAGGAGGTTAGTTGTGGTTCATGTAGGAACAAGAGAAGATTTTGTACCAGGTACAAATGTTTTCAGTTTTAATGGCATTATGTACAAACTGAGGCATGTGTACGAAGCATGACATTTTGTAGGTGCTGGTCTGATATATGCTACTGACCTAAAAAGGGCGCAAGATTATCACGGAGCAATGAACAGTTCTACTTTTGAATCCTGGGTTAAGAAACAACTGATTCCTTGCATTCGCAATTTAAGACCTTGCATCATTGTCATGGATAATGCTTCATACCATTCAAGGCAGGTAGAGAGGCATCCAACAACAAAGTGGCGAAAGGATCAACTCATTGTAAGTATCAGAAATGAAATGAAACTATTGTGCTTAATGAAATAAGTAATGTAACCAAAGAAAATTATTTTTAGGAATGGCTGAACCAGCGAGGAGTACGAGTGCCAGAAGCTGCAAATAAAATCTCACGTGTTGCCCTGGCGAGCCAACATTGTGAAAGGATAAAAAGGTACCACGAGATACATATCAGTGCGTTAAAGAATACATTTCATTAATATTTTGCATCATATTATCTTGTTCTGTTGTATCATTGTAATTAAATATTAAAATATATACTTTAAATATGTACAAATATATGCGTCTACACTTGTGATAAATAAATGATATATAAATCTAATAAATAACTGACCTCAGCAATGTATCGGTAAGGGTATGTAGTTGATGACATGCTGGCTGCAGAAGGGCACACAGTTTTGAGGCTGCCACCATATCATTGCAAATTCAATCCTATTGAACATGTGTGGGGCATTTCAAAAGGGTACTACCACAAAACTGTACGTGAAAGGCCTGGGCAAGGAATGGAGAGAACTAAAGCTGTGTGCAATGAGGCAATAAATCAGGTAAAGTTTTCAATACACCATTATAGAAAAATGGTAAATATATGATAACAGTTATGATTATAATTTTTTTCAAAATTAGTAAAACAAGAAACTAGAAAATTATGTTATGGCATTAACAGGGTCACACCAGAAATGTGGAAGAATTCAGTGGAGCATGCAGAAAAAATTATTGAAGAGTATTATGAAAAAGAGGCAGTGGAAGAAGATTATGAAGAAATAGTAGTAAATTTGAGCAGTGCTAGTGGAACTGACACAGCTGAAGAAGGCACAGGAGAGGAAGGAGACACAATTCCATTTGAGCCAATCCCAGGAACATCTTCAATGTGAAAAAATTGAAAAAATTGAAAAAAATATTAGAGATTCCACAACTTCATCTCAAGAAACATCTGACATATTAATACAACCACCCACAGTTGTAAGAGAACATGTTGGGACCCTCTGTGCAACAGAACAGGTAAGAACTGGAAAATACTCCATTGAGAATTGAAGAAAATTTCATTTCATTAACACATTCTCCCAATTTTCAGTCAATTGTTCCTGCCCGTGCTTCAGTTGTGTGTTTGGATCGAGTAGGATTGCAAAAGGGAAAACAGCGAGTAAGCATTAAAGCGTTTGGAATAAATGTGATAATCTTGTAAAATATGTAACTCAATATTTCAGATGTGCCTCAAATTATAAAACTCCTGCCTCCGTAAAGCGACCACCAAGTCAAGTTTAAGAACAAATTTGGTTACATTGTGCTCCGGAAAAGGTATAGCTTGAATTTACTCGATTATGGAATTGTGGTTATTGCAAGTTGTTACATTAATATTATTACATTACAGTCAATTGTTCCTGCCTGTGCTTCAGTTGTGCGTTTGGATCAACTAGGGTTGCAAAAGTGAAAACAGTGAGTGAGCATTAAAGCGTTTGGAATAAAAGTAATAATTTTGTAAAATATGTAACTTAATATTTCAGATGTGTCTCAAATTATAAAACTCCTGCCTCCATAAAGCAACCACCAAGTCAAGTTTAAGAAAAAATTTGGTTACACTGTGCCCCAGAAAAGGTATTGCTTGAATTACTTGATTATAGGTGTGTGATTATTGCAGGTTGTAAATTAATATTTTTAAATTACAGTCAATTTTCCTGCCAGTGCTTCAGTCACTCGGTTTGGTCTGAGAACAGTTGCAATGTGAAAGAAGTGAGTGTGCATTAATAGTTTTAATATGAGTGTGAGATCCTGAGTGAACTCCTGCCTTCTTAATTCAACCAAAGACACTAGTTAAGAGCATCATTTCATTAACATTAATTAACCCCAATGAATTAACAGTTAATCAATTTCCTTTACATTATCCCTGTAATACAATTAATCATTACTGCCAATGCCTCTGAGTTTGTGTTCAGTTTAAGTACGGATGCTAAGTGATATAAATGAATACACTTCAAAGATTTGACATGTGTGTGAAACATACATTACATTTATAAATGTTTGAGATATGCAATAATGGAGTTCAGAACATACATCATTTTATTTAGATGTTGTGTTCAAATGGTAATCAGTTGTTAAGTGAAATTAGTAAGTACTTATTTCATGATATTATTTGGATGATATAGAGTAAAATTTAATGTTTACTACTGATGCGCTATATTACTTTTTGGTTATTAACATTTCATTTAAAGTTATTTTTCAATGATTTTCTATTTATGTTTGTAAATTTTATTGGTTTTGTAGGTAAATTTTTTTTGGTTACATATTATATTGAATACTGTAATGTGAAGCAAAAATTCTTGGCCAACTTTTCTTCTGGACAATTTTGTTTTTCATATGTTGCAGGAGTTTGAAGTAATATATAAGTTAAGTAGCAATTTTTTTATTTAAATGTGATAATTCCTTTTTTATTTTTTTTGTTTTTCATTGCAAGAACATAATTTCCTAGGAATAATTTTTGATCTGATAACAATAACATGTCTGTTTATTGAATTTATCATGATTGGACAATAGACACTGCATTGATTGTTCTATGTTGCAGGGTTGCTGTGTTTACCAGATTATTCCTTTTCTAAATATGGAATTTTTTATGTATATTATTTTATGTATTGTAAATGTCTCCATTATTTTGACTTATGTTTCTGTATGCATGCTAGAAATCGGCCCTCAGTCGTCATCCTGATCGGGAGGATGGGTATGCTAACAATATATGTAAAATTTTCAAGTAGTTTATTAATTTGTAAAGTCATCCAAATTTCTTAATGTTGATTTTTAATGATAATATTTTCACAATCCAATTGAGGATTAATTCACTTTCTTATTCAATTTTTTTATATATATGGTAACATACTTACTGCTTTGTTTTCCCCGATCGCTTAAGGTAAATGCCGGGATGTTTTGTAATGTTAGTAAGCCCAGGGACATTAGGCTTTAAAATTGTTGTAAAAATTCAATAATTTTTGTGAAAATAAATTGCTGTGGATCATCGGTTTTCAAGAAATTTTAATGACTGCTCCTTGCAATTTGTCATTAAAATTGACCACCCATGGTGCATCAGTTTATTCTTTACTGAACCTTCACATTATATCAAATCATATATCTGATCAATTCAATTTTCATGAAATTTCAAACATTGTCGTTTTCATACAGTAGATTTGTTCATTCCTTAGATATGCTTTGATCGTGGTCATGTGTCGATATTACGTGCATAAAACCATTATTATACAAATATTTCTAGTTCAGTAAAGAATAGTTTTATTTCACTTCATTGTGTACTGTTTGAAAATTAAAATTATTTTGAGTCTTGCATTTCATTTCATCTTTATTCTATAAATTCCGTTTATACCTTTTTTTCCCATTATATATACCTTTTTTTCCAATATATTATAAAATAACATTCTACTATTTAATTTATTCTTCAGTTTCAATAAGATTTTATTAATTCTGAGAGTTCAAATATTTTTAAATTTATAAGTAATTTAATTAAAAGTATTATATTTAATATTATAATTAATAAGAACAAATTTCATATATAAATTATAAATTAAATTATTTTACCATATGCCTGTTGCGATTTATAAGTCTTAAAACAACATTAACAAATCATTTCAGCATATCTAGATTTTTGAAGGCCACTACGTACATTTAAACAAGTCGCGTCGGCGCTTTCGCGTTTTATTTCGATGAGGTTGGCAGTGCCGAAACTCCGCCATCTTGAATTTTTAGGGTCTTTTCTTACGTGGAAAGACCTATACAACAGTTTTGTGAATATTTGGGATATGTTTTGCATCTTGAAATACGAAAATCCCTTCCCTTCCCCGAGCGCGCGCTTGCTAGTGGAGCGCTGCATGACCTGTGGCGGTCTGTTACATTCAAAATATCCGTTAAGAACTGGTCGCAAAAGAATCAAAATTTCTCAAAAAAAAACAAAAAACTTATCTAACATATAACAATATGTATATCATTGGATTCGTCTTTTTACGTTCTTTATGATAGACTGAAAAAAATATGTATAGTTCCATTTGAAAAACAAAGTTACCTCAAATATCTCGTAAAATACAAGTGATAAAATAGAAATAAATACACTTATCAGTTAGCCCTATTTTCTCATGCACTTCCGTGAAAACTGCATTTCAATATCTTCAACCGTTCAAAAGTTACAGGAGGTGCTAAAGTTACGTGACTCACCCTGTATATCTATGTTCGGAGCGCAGCATCATCGCCTCTGGGTGGCAAGCGGCAGGTTGCTACAAGCCGCATATGGATGAAACGACATACTTGTCGATTTTCTTGTAAAATATCGTGATCATTCTTTATTGGTTTTCCTCATGGTGGAAATAACATGTTATTTCCACCATGGTTTTCCTCTACCTATAATGGTTTAAAAACGTTTTTGTTTTGTTTAGGTACACTTTCTAGCATGGATGTGTCCTATTTTCTCTAAAATAAGATTTTTTTCACGAGTTGTGTGTCCAATAGTGGACTGGGGCAAAAGAGGCCAGGAGAGACAAAGTAACCTCTTTTAGAAGCCCTAATGTTCCTCAAAGCCAGGAATGTAAAATTATAGCACTCTCGGAACAAAGAGGGCAAAAGTAGATTTCTGCTTTGAAACAAAAAACGTTAGATGGTTATTTCAAATCAATAGTAGGTTACAGGTTCCGCCTACGTTCGCAATTCGCAGTTCATACGTCTAAACATTTTCCTGACATTCTCAAATGTTTTGCATGAAAACGTATGTAGACTTTCCACATTTTTGCAATAATATAAACAACCCACTAAAGGACATAGCTATCAACAAATAAGTTGTAATTTTCTTGCATTGCCTGAACGTGTTGTACAAACACAGCATCATAATATGTACGAGCCACTAAAATTTTGTGGATCATCAAGACTTTATTTGCATAAAAGCTAAGCCCAAATATTACGGTCACCAAATCATGTTTTCTTCTGCAACCAGGGCTGTAGTCCAAGAAAGGGCATTCTGTACCACTTATATTGCGAGAAAGAGCATCAAATGTTAAAAAAAATTTGCCAAGCAAAAGAAAATACGTTTCATAAAAATTGTTAACATTAAAATCATTGGGGATAATAAGAAATATTTTAAGCGCATAACTTGAATGTTGAAATTCAACCATCAGAATTCGAATTCAGCACAGGGAAAGGCAAACGTTAAAAAAAATGATAAAAAGTGCAAGATTTATACTTTTAAATAATCATATATTATTACAATTAATATATCGAAAAATTAATTGTTAAATTGCATTAAATTCTGGTTAACTTAGTACTGAAAGTTCCTCCACACCATGAAAAATCGCGAACATTTTTGGGACTGTTTATAAACATTCTGTACTTTTTCCAAATGATTATTTCAGTTTAAGATAGGTAATATTTCTTTCAATGATAATAATTAATACAAATTTCTAAAATAAATATTTAAAAATCTGACAGTTTATAAAAATATACAGGAGTCACTTGTACCCTAATAGCACAGGAACTCGAAATTCGTTGGCACTTTTCATAACCGACGGAAGGGCACGTGGAATCAAATGTTTCATACATTTCACTTTATTATAAAGCAACACCTTAGCATCATCGCTAAGGTCATGATAATATTTACTTCGAACTGTTTTCAAAAAGAATTGGTAGCGACTTGACATGTTGATAAAATAGTGATTTTAAATCTAATTTGTTGACGAAATTCGCAGTCAGAACCTAAATAAACTGAAAGAAAGCAAATACCATTGTAAATAATAAATGTGATAAGACACACGCACCTTGACAACCGCATAATACAGCCAAAATCTTACCTATTTTCTAGGAATCGCTTACGCGCACAGTAGAAGTTGCCACCCAACACTTTCCCGCGAAATGCTGTGACGTCATTCTGAACATCGTGATGCAGAATTAAACTGCGCATGCGTAGAAGATCGCTAGCGCTTTACGTCCCAGGGTGTAATTTCTAACATGGGTGCACAAACTCCGTAAAGTCGCGATCATGCGACATCTAGCGGCACAGCCGAGAAGGATGTGAATCGTGAAAACGGCCTTACTGAATTGCATACAACACGTGTCGTGTTTGACTTTATTTGGTTATGTGCGTTTAAATAATTGTCATCTAAATTTTAATTATTTCTACATCATGAATGACTGGAAAATATCGTGTTCGTATGTACTGTAATGAGACATTTCACAACTTTTGATTATATGTTGTAACTTCCGCAGGTCTGCAAATGCAGATGGACTGTTGAAGTGAAGTTATATTCCAGTCAGAGTACTACTTGTATTACGAAGCATTTTTGTCAATTAAAACGTGTATTTAATAGTAAATCCAGAATGGAATATATTGATGGAATTGAAGAGACAAAACCCAGAATGTAAAGTAGCATTGTTTTAATTCCTAATATCTATTTATTTAAGAGAATTGAGACCTTTTAAATGTATAAATTGCCTTTCTTTTTTTCTCCAGATTATGTTGTCAATGTGGAACTGTTATCGAACCAAATGCTGCAAATATGTGTGTGGCATGTTTGCGGTCTCAGATTGATATAACCGAGGGGATTCCCAAGCAAGCTATAATACATTTCTGTAAAGGATGTGAAAGGTAGTTAACAAATACAATTTACAGTGTGTAATTCTTCCTGAACTTCAGTTTAATTTCATGTTAGAAATTTTCCTTAGGTACCTTAAACCACCTTCTGAATGGGTTGCCTGCTCTTTGGAATCACGAGAATTGTTGAGTGTCTGTCTTTTTAAATTGAAAGGATTGAATAGGGTAAGATTGGTTGATGCTGGGTTTGTATGGACTGAACCTCATTCAAAACGAATAAAGGTATGTATTTCTGAAAGACTGCCTTTTAAGTTTTGCATTAAACATTGTGATACTTGTAAGTTGCAATTTTTTAAATTGTTTTTGAGGTTTCTCAGAATTATCTTGTATTCAGTATTCAAATAATTGAGAATATTTAATTATTAATATTTTGTAACAAAAATGAAATATATTGTAAGTTTTGTAGAGTTAAGAAAAAATTTTTTTTGTAGGTGAAATTAACAGTTCAGGGTGAAGTATTGGGAGGAGCAGTCTTGCAGCAAGTTTTTGTTGTTGAATTCACTGTGAATTCGCAAATGTGTGAAGATTGTCATCATGTTGAAGCACAAGATTATTGGCGGGCTCTTGTATGTGAAATCATAAGAAGATTCCTTTTGTTTTTCTTCAGTAATCAAATTCATCTGAATGATAAGTCCTTTTTTTTTCAGGTTCAAGTTCGACAAAAGTGTGATAACAAGAAAACATTCTTTTATTTAGAGCAACTTATATTGAAACACAAAGCTCATGAACAGACTTTAGGAATTAAACCAATTCATGGTAAGAATTTCAGTAATACTTAATTTTCTAGTATGAAAGCTTAGAAATGATTTTGATGAAATATTAATTATCACATCATAAAAAAGTTTGTGTTCTATTTAAGTAGTCCACCTAGGATTTCCTAATCAGTTGTGGCAGACAAAAATCATCTTCATATCATACAGTGGTTCAAAATTCTCATTGATAATTTTCAATCAATATTACAAAGTTAAATATATCATGTACAACTTTATATCATAATAATAGGAGGGGAAACTCATGTGACACCATCTCTAATAAGGGACATGCAAAAATCAACAGCTGTGCATTTTTGCCAGAATGGATACTTCTTAATTGTTGTGGCAACTGACACTGCTGCATGGTACCAAACCTACTTTTTGAATATCCAATGTAGATAATAACCTCCATAACATCATGTATTCCACTATTTGTGCTCCTATTAAAAAAGTACAGGAAGAATTTGAGTAGGGGAAGAATCAACTGGCAATTATATAAAACATACTTTTTTCTTTGTAGTGTTCATAAAATATATTCTGAAAATGATTATGCATGATCAAAGAGTAGTACATGAAAGATATAAAAGAGTTATCTGGTATTCTAGACATCACACTACTTTAAACATATCTTACTCACAAATCCATATATCAGTAATAATAAATTTATAGTTTTTATCTCCAACTTTTTAATTTGTATAAAACATCTGTATTATACATGATGCAATTTGTATGAATGGTTTTAGGTCAACCTAATGTAATGAATTGCACATTGGATCACATGTGGTTTGTATTGAGAAACAATTTTTCTAATGAATTTGAGACTACTAATGAACTGTATAATCATACTGAAAATGGATGTCACTAAGTAAAAGTATTTGATCCCACCTGGATATGAGACCAGGTTCTTCTGTCATTCAGGCATTTCTGTTTATGGAATCACACATAGCACTCGTGGCAATTTGCTTGCAAGGAAAATACAATTTACCTTCATATTTTCACTTTTTGAAAATCCATGTTTAATAGTTTAAAAAATAACTATTTAATCAGACTTAACTTTTACCCAAGTTATTAATAAAAGAGTGACATATATATGTGCATTTTATTAAGCCCAATTCATTTTCGGTTTTTTAAAATCTGTAGTTAATGAATTTCATACACTGTCCATTACTATGGTAACACCATTAAAAATTATTACAAATATTCAGGAATTGCTTCCATCAGTTCGTAGATAGAGATTCTCACATAATATATTTATAACACCCAACATCATGTCATTCATATCTCATCCACAGGTTCTTTATCCTCTTCCAGATATCCAGTTTAATTTGAAATAGCTACATATCCCAATTTACTTTGAATATTACTTTGAAGTTTAAAACACACATTCTTTGTTACAACTTGTCATATTTTCATTCAAACCATACAATTGCAGAGTAATAAGCAGGCAAGATTTGAAGGCTTAAATTCAACAACGACTGCAAGGCAGAACACATTTGTTGTGAAATATAAGTGACAATTTTTCCAAAAACTGTTTATTGGGCTTGGAATAAATACTACCAGTCCTTTGCCTATTCATTTATGAATCAGTGGTATTCCTCAAAGATATTTTCATGCAATACAGATCTCTTCTTTGAATTCTCCGGCTGACTGGAGGCTATCCTTTAGAATACAGAACCAAGACCACTTCTGGCATCTCTAATGAAGTTGAGAACTCTATTCTGCGCACCTGTAATAAATGTTGAATAATCTAATGTGGAGACCACACACCCAAATTTCATAAGCATTATATATTATGGAAGTGTTTCACTATTGGACATTACTTTCATTAAACAATGACTAATAAAGCTCTTATGTTGTCTGAAATATACAGAATGATACATGAAATGGCACTACACAAGATGAAAATAAAAGAAGTTATGAACTAAACACAATAACTTAATAACAGTAGACAAATAATCAGTGTTTTCAATTGAGCCTGACTGACAAATGCAATTATTGTCAAAATTCAATAAAATTATCAAATGCAATAGCTAGTAATTTATTACCTATTGAACTTTAGTAACTTGTATTTCACTCATCTTCCTGACTCTGAAGTGAAACCTGAAGCAGCTTTTGTCTTGACTGCTGAACCGCTAACGCTTGCACATCATGAAGCTCAACAATTCACCATTGTGATCTACAACACTTGATAACAACATACCCAATCAAACAATGTTTGCAAATAAAATGGCAAAATGGTTATCTTCTCCACTAGTGGAGTTGCTTCCATGAATGAAATGAATGGTAGAAGACTCGTAAACTCGTACCACTACCTAACAAGCAAATTACTGAAGTAGCATTTCAAATTATGCATGTACTTTATAATAGATGCCGCTACATGGAAATGACATTGGTACGTCCTCTAATCCATATTGCCAAACAGCAAGCGTTTCCCTCCTATTATATATTCCTCCATGTTTCTATCTTCAACATTGTGAGAGAGCTGTTTAAATTCTTGAGCCAAATATTAAAAACTTCAAATGGAAGAATGTCACTAATTTGTTACAAAATTTATTTGGTTAATTTTATTAATTGTATTTTTGCAGAGGGATTGAATTTTCATTTTAATACAGAAGCTCATGCTCGGAAATTGGTTGATTTTTTACAAGCTGTTTTACCCTGTCGTTATCAACAATCCAAGAAACTGATCTCTCATGACACGCATAGTAATACTTATAATTACAAGTTCACGTATAGGTAAGTAATACCTGCTCAATGCATTCATGATAAGAGCTCAAATTTATATGCTGCACAACTCTGTATAAATCTAAAAAATCATCCTTATTACAAAATAAAGCAATAATTCTGACCCAAAATACAAATTTTCAACCACTTTGCATCTATCTAATCACCACCCACTGCTTGCGTAAACATGAGTGCATTTTAATATTTTGCCTTTAAACTTAGAATTTTTAGAAATAAGAACTATTCCTTCTTTAACCAGGCAGTTTTTTTTCCTTCGGCAGTCCTGGTATACAGACTTTTAACTAGACTAACATGCCTAATTTGATCCCAGTGGCTTTTTAACCACAGCGATTGTTGGTGAGGGCCAAGGCACGCTTGACCTGCTTAGGAAGGCTATGGGGTCTGACAGGCAAGTGGCCACAGAGTGAGGTAATGTGTAATACAAGCTAGAATGAGTTTGAGAGATGGAAGGTCACAGACAGTTTATGCTAAAGCATGAAAACATGATGCTCAGATGACAAAAATCATGGGACAGTAATATGCAAATATACAGATGGCAGTAGTATTGCATACAAAAGGTGTAAAAGGGCAGTGCATTGGCTGTGCTTTCATTTATACTCAAGTGATTCATGTGGAAGGGTTTGATGGGGTTTTTATGGAAATTAACAGATTTTGAAGGCGGAATGGTAGTTGCAGCTAGACACATGAGTCATTCCATTTTGGAAATTGTGGGGAAATTCAATATTCCGAGATCCACTGTCAAGAATGTACCAAGAATACTTAATGTGAGGCATTACCACTTGCCATGGACAACACACTAGCCAACAGACCAGCAACAACACTGCATGAAATAACCATAGACGTCAATGTGGATGAAATAACCATAGATGAATGAATCTGGTTGGACAGCAGTGAAATTTGGCTTTAATGGGCTATGGCAGCAGAAGACCAACTCGAATTCGTTTGTTAGCAGAACATCACCACTGGCAGTGCCTCTCCTGGTCTCATGACCATATCGATTGGACCCTTTACGGCGGGAAAACTGGCTTGGTCAGATGAGTCCTGATTTCAGTTGGTTAGAGCTGATGGTAGGGTTCAGGTATGGCACAAACCCCATGAAGCCGTGGATCCAAGTTGTCAACAAGGATGTGTTGCTGTGCAAGCTGGTAGTGGCTCCATTATGATGTGGGCTGTTTTAACATGGAATGGACAGGGTCCTCTGATCTAACTAAACCAATTATATAGTGTAAATGGTTATGTTCTGCTACTTGGCAACTATTTGAAGCCATTCGTGGACTTCAGTTCTCTAATGATGATGGATTTTTTTTGTGATTGACAATGTGACATGTCACATTGACACAATTGCTCGTGATTGGTTTGAAGAACATTCTAGACAAATTGAGCGAATGATTTGGCCACCCATATCACCCCATGTGAATCCCATTGATCATTTATGGGACATAATCGAGAGGTCAGTTTGTGCACCAAATCATGCACCGGCAACACTTTTGAATGGCCTTAGGCGGAGCGTGGTTGAAAATTTTTTGAAGGGGATTTCCAACCACTTGTTACTTTCTCATATACGCACATATATACAGAGTAATATGTAATGCTGCGGAAAATCAATTTTGAGATTTCAACAGAAATGCACGTTTTGGAGTCCCCTGATACCGTTTTTTTCAAAACGTCTGTCTGGTGTCAGAACAACACTAGTGCCTGAACTATTTGTATGATTTTTTTCTAAACTGAATAAACCCCTGTCGATCTGCCCTGAGTTGAAGCTCTGTGATTTTGAAAAACATTCATTCATTTTTTAAGGTACTTTATATGAAGCCTTTAGAACATTTTCGAAATTTTCTCTCCAAAATGGCTCCAAATCTTTTCTTTAAATTTCTTGAAAGAATAGAGTAAAATACACTTATAAAACTGGCTTAGGTCCACTTTTCAGAGTTCACTCTGAGTTTTTGAAAATTGCAAAAGTTAGAATTTTTTTTGGCGTCTTCCTACAACTACAAAATTGAAGATAGAGATTTTTCCTTCAAGTAAAATTTCTTCTTCATACTTGGTTCTTTCAGTAAAGTCATGTTTTTTTGAAATTTTCAGTACATTTCACGCAATATTGTGTGCAATTTGTGAAAATTTAAAAAATAACAAAAACAAGTTTTTCTCAAAAAAGGCTCCAAATTTTTTCTTTAAACTTTTGGTGAGGATAGTGCTAAATGAACCCTATCAGATGACATAAACGCCATTATTCTCTATTCTTTTGTTTTTCAATAAATACAAAAATGTAAATTTTTGATGAGTTTTTTACATAGTGAATATTTATATAAGTGGCTATTTGTTTACATTATTATATTGATGAGTACATGTGCTTTAAATAATCTCATATAAAGTTTCTTGAAAACTCAGCAGTTTTCTGTGAAAATGAGCTTCTGAGAAACGCTCATATGTGTTTTTCTTAAAAAATGGCTCCAGATTTTTTTCTTTGAACTCTTTCAATGGGTAGTGCTTATTGCACTGTTTAATATGACATAAAGTTCATTTTGGGGTATCCTTTTGTTTTCTCAAAAATTACGCAAATTTAATTTCTTTAAAATATTTCTCACACCGTTAATATGCACATGTCTGTCGGTTTGTATACATTATTACATTTGTGAGTGGAAGAACTTTAAATGAAGTTTTTCGAAAACTCAATAAATTCCTGTGAAAAAGAGCTTATAATTTCAAATTTGAAGTAATGCTTATTTGCAATTTTCTTAAAAACGGCTTCAAATTTTTGAATGAAAATTTCTATTTAGCACAAGGTTTTTCTCTTCTTTACTATTATTGAAGGTATTTTTTGGTTCTACTATTAGGAAATTGAACAGTTGAGAAAATGTCCAAAAAATGTACTTTGGGCGATGATAGATGGCAGTTGGCAAGAGGATGGGGCAAGACTGTGAAGCCAGTCCACGCCAAGGGAATTAGAAATCTTTACTATGAGAAAGTCTGTGCTTTTCTGTAGCACCACTAGTTGAGTATATCAAGTCGAATTGCTGCACTTCGACAGGCAAAAGGAGATCCTAAACCGTGTTAGGAGGTATCCCATGACTTTTCTCACCTCAGAGTATGACACTTCAAATAATATTATATATAATACAGTGAATGAAATATGTAAACAGGAATGCACTATTTTCAATGTATTTTATTGCACTTTATTGGATTTTACCATACTGGTAAAGTACTATAACAACAATATGCTGTTATTCTAATGAATGAGTAAAAATGCGTCTGTCTGGCACCATTTAATTATTAAAAATATTTGAAAATTAAATTAAAATAATACATTCTCGAGAAGAAGTTTGTGCAAGTTATATGCAAATGCAATGCAAACCTTCAAATTCCAAACAATTACAAATTGCAAATGGAAGAAGTTTTTATTTATGAAGGTCAATTATTAACATCACTTTTCAAGTTCCACTTTTCTTTTCTCCATTACTTGATCTTCAATATTTCAAAAACAAATATGGGTCTCCGATTTAACAAATGTAGTTTTAAAAACAATCTGGAAATTTAATGCATGCATGCATGCATGCATGGATGTATGTATATAATATACGTATAAAGAAACTTACCAAATACAGAACAATATAAAATATATGTCTAACTTAAACGGAATTTCCTTCTAAAACAACTAATTTTTCAAACAAATCTTCAGTCAATAAACCTCTAGTTGGAGAATGTATAAAACCAACAAAGGAAAACTCATTCAACTGGTGAGGATGAACATAAACTTGTGTAATAACGATTAAGCAGTTTTTTAATTGAAGGATTGTCCAGCATTTTTAATTATTTATACTTATTTAAAAATGAAAAGAATTCAATTTCAAACATCTGAAAGAAGCTTTTCTTTTTCTTTCACTGAGGTGCATTCACAGGCAGAATTAAATAAAAAGAAACTATCCTCATTTCTTTTTTCTTCATCTGTATTCAAAGTATTTGAAGTATTTCTTTTTTTAAATATACATATTTTATGTATTTAAATACATCTCCAAAATGCATGTCCCCCCTAAAAAGTAGAGTTTTTCAAATACAAGTATTTAAATACTGCCCAACCCTGGGTATTGATATGATAAATTAGGGATTGTGAATCCCCCCCACACACACACAAACATACACCCCACACAAATACAAATGAAAACATTTGTGCATTACACAGGTGTTGCACCCATAGTGCCTGCATAATTAGGCACCCCTGCACCAGGCTGATTCACTTAACTGTACTGTGGATATTTTTTAACATGTTATTGTACATAATAATTTGATAAATAAAATATTATGATTAAAACTAAACATTTTGATGCGTTCTTGCCTAAAATTTGTTTTGCAATAGACAATTTATGATCCAGCATGACTTTGACACCATTCCTTTCTGTGGCAACAATGCAAACAAATTTACTTAAGCATTAAACTCTATCTTTATCACACTCATAAATGAACATATTTACCAAAATTTAATAACTTATGGAAAATATTAAAAAATAAATTACTTGTAGAAATCCCCTATAACACAACAGTTTCTTTCCTGCAATATTTATATTGAAAGAAAAGGAAAATACATAGCATTTTTCACATTTTATTGTTGTTGTTTTTTCTGTCCTTTTTATTCTATTTTCATACTACTGTAACTTTTTCGGCAAAAATTCTTTATTCTCATTTTTTTTACAAATGTATTGAATTATTAAATTAGCTTTTTAAATAAGGTAGGAACAGTAATAAAAAAGTCAACACAGCTGGAATCTAATTGCAGAAAGTATAACATTTAGAAAGGATGACGGCAAACTAATGAAATCTCAAGCCTGAACATGGGGTAGGAGAGTAACGCAGGGAGAAGGGCAGGCAGCGTCTTCATGAAGTGCACATGCTCTGGCAGGTGAAGGACAAAATTTAATACTCCTGGTGACCTTTAAATGCTTCATTATTATGGCCACAGCAGAAGACATCAGCAGCTCAAGATCATCTTAAATGTTTGACAATTCATTACCAATTTCACCAAGTATTTGGATGAATGCATTCAAATTTTCTTTTCCAGTTAAATACGTTAGGATTACAACTTTGGCATTTGAAATTTGGAGCTGGAAATGATGGCTTGGCAAATTTTGAGTTTACTTGAGTTGCCTGTATGCCTTGATGACATTAAAAGTAAACATTTTGAGTTTAATGTATGAGTTGACTTTGTCCTAATTATATTGCCAAATTGCTGGCTTAGTTATTTACTTCAGTTTTACTAAAGATAATTATAAAAAAAGTGAAGAAAGTTAAGAAAATCGTGTTTATTAATTTTTGAAAATTGCTCCTTTTTCTCTCAAACTACTAATATTAAAAAAAAACTGCATGTGATCTTACTGAAAGGTTTAATTGTGAATAACGAATTTCTTTCAGAAAAATATATCTTCAATAATCTTGTTGGTAAAGTTGATAAATGTGCTGTTGAAATGATTTTAAAATGCAGGCTTTTCAGAATAAATTTCTAATAATTATAAAATTAATTGAATTCAAATTATTTTTATATTTTAGATGTTTTATTGGTGTTTAATTTTTCTGCAGTTTCTTTCATTCAGATACCTAAATTATATCTCTCATATTCTTTATTTCTCGAGCCTGAATCTCGTTTGTTTGATTTGTGTTTTTTTTTTTCCCAGCGTTGAACTAGTTCCTCTGTCCAAAGACAGTGTTGTTTGTTTGCCAAAAAAGCTTAGCAATAATCTAGGAGGCATTCATCAAATTTGTCTTGTGTACCGGGTCACAAATTCTGTGCACATCATCAGCCCAGTTTCAGCTCAGAGTAAGTCACTGTCATGTTCTTTTCTTAATTACTACTAAATATTGTTGATAGTATTGTTTCTTGCAAAAAGTATTTAACAGAATAATTAACAATAAAATGTTGTTGGCAAAACATTAGAGCATTCTTGTATTAAAGAAAATCTTATTCACTCCTATCTGTTACCATTCATCATGGTTTTTATTTATTTAGTGCCAATAACTGTTGAAAACTGTGTGATGTGTTCATTTACTATCTTTTCCTGTATGTTGATTGAAAGGCCTACCCTCAAATGCTTACTTAATGCTCGAATTTCATGGTCATTTTCAGTTGCTGAAGTCAGTGCTGTTGCTTTCTGGAGAAATCCATTTCATTCTATATGCAATCCTAAACAGCTTACTGAATACATAGTTATGGATGTAGAAATTATGAAAAATTATGACCAAAAGACATTTCCTGGGCAAGGAGCCATTTCTCAGAAGGTTTGATGAAAAAACTTTTTAAAATAAATTCTGGCAAAATGACTTTGTTGTTGTTGTTGTTGTTGTTGTTATTATTATTATTATTATTATTATTATTATTATTATTATTATTACTACTACTACTACTACTACTACTACTACTACTACTACTACTATTATTATTTTTATTGTTCAGCATGTACTGGCAGATGTTTGGGTTGTCAGAGCTTCGGATTTGGGTCGTACAGAGAATACTGTACACACTCGGTCTCACTTGGGACATGTTTTAAAACCAGGAGATTCTGTTCTTGGGTAAGTTTTATTAATTGCTTGAATTCAAGGTTAAGGTTTTAATACTACATGGTTTTGACCCATTTATAAAACATCGATACAAAAAGATTAAGTGTGTCCAGACTGTCTGACCAGATTTTTTGTTTATTCGTGTGAATAAGAATTTATAGTTCAATACACTCTTAAGACCTTAATTTATATTCGGCTTTGAAACTTCTGAATCTTTTTTTAAAATTTGTAAAACTGTAAATCAAACTTGGTCTAATTTTGTTCTTGTGTTGAATGAGTGAACTAAATGTGCAGAGAAGATACATCTTTTTCATCAACTCAATATATTTTCCTTTTTCAAATTTTAGGTATGCTCTTGGAGATAGCAATGTAAATGACTCAAATTTTGAGAAGTTAAATCCTTCTCAGGTTCCTGATGTGGTGTTAGTAAAGAAATATTATGGTAGTAATAAAAGTACACGTCATCAGAGACGTAGGTGGAAGTTGAAACATTTGAATGAGGAATATAGCAATTTTCAGAAGGAAACAAAGTAAGTATTTGTTGTAATGTAAATTTGTTGCAATAGTTTTTGTGTAATAAAAATATTTATTGTGGTGTTATTTCCAGTGATTACATAGAGTTTTTGGATGACCTTGAAGAAGACCGGGAATACCGGCAAAATATTAACATTTTCAAAGACACTTCTAAACTAATACCTGTGGACAGTGATGAGCTAGAAGATCCCACATTTCCTCAAATTACTTTGGAAGAAATGCTTGATGAAATGACAATTGAAGAAGTAGAAATGAAGGAGATTCCTGAAAGTTGAATTGTTGCTTTTTTTAATATTCCTTCACAGTAAAAGAGAAAGAAAATAAATAATGAAATGTTCATTGTGTTAATTTTCTTCCCTAGCCTATTACCTTTTCTTAAGAATCACTTGGAGTTAGCGGACTCCTTGACAGGTTCAATTGCTGTCAGTCACATGCCCTTTAAAACTACATGCTGAACACAAACAATGATTGAGTCGATGGCATGCAATTTTTCTTCAAGTGTTAATTGGTGAACTACTATACAATAAATTCCAGGAGAAGAAATGAAAATCCTTGAATATTTGCGCCAATTAAAAGAAATTTTAAAAGGTAGAGTTTTTATGGTATGCACTGGAGCTAATTCAATTTTTTTTCCGCATCCAAAATCCATCTTTAAATGGGATATTTTTGTTAATATTGTTTACGTCGAGCCGGACTCCTCAAACGCATTTTAGAAATCCAGCTTTCGAGGGCAGCTGCAGCAGTGTGTGACCCCCCACCTATTTCCAAGCCTCGCCAACTTACAAAAAAAAAAGGAAAACTTTCGAACGAGTCTTTCAGTTGATAAAATTTAAGAAATTCAAGAATTTGATCCATAGAAAGAGCTTACTACTAAAAGTATTAAGTCACGTTTCTAGAAACGAATTTAAAAATGTAGCTCTTACGAGATTACTGTGCATCGGAAACTTAGTAGTGTTTTGGTACGACTATCGTGTTAGTCTAATATGGCTGTCGTGGCAAGAATTTGTAGAAAGCAATGGACAGAAAATTTAGAAATACAGAATGTGTAATGCTGAAAAGTGCTCTTAATTTGTGCACCTGAATGCGATGTTGTTTTGGTTTTAGCGTGCACCAGTGAGTGATATTCTTCATGATCTTTGCAAAATTAAATCAACCTAGCTGTCACTTAATAACAAACTAGTCCGTTGTAGAAAGTCGATTGAAAACACGGAAGTAAGATTGGTGTATCTTCTAACACGATTTCAGTCTGTAAGTTAGATGAAAATTCCGACTAGTCGGTGAGTGAAAACAATTTTTGCTTTACTTCAACATTTTTTGGTTTTGCGATAAAACGGTCTCGCATTTGAGTTGTGGGCACACCCATTTATATTAATTGATGGTAATCAGTACATTTCCTTGATGATACATGTATGTCTTTTGTTGCAATGTGTTAAATAGATAGTTTTAATTTCATAATACAAATGTGATATTTGTTTATGCGTTTAGATTTACCAGTTGTTATGATGGGTTCAGTAACACATGTTGAAGGAATGCTACCTGCTAGATGCTCTTGTCATGATGGTATCAATACTGAAATAGGAGTGATTTCAAACCTGTGTGAAGTAGTGATTTTAAACTCTTAGTCATTCTAGTTTTGTATGGTTTCTAAGGAGTATTGTATTAATTTGTATAAAAAGTTTCCTCAGTGTTTTTTAATTTTGGTGGCATGGAAAATGAGAAGTGAATAATTTTTATATTTTTTTTGTTTTTCCCCCATTTTCCATTTAATAATAGCTCAATGATTTGTTATTCTGAATTATATATAATTTCCCCAGGTCTTGACATCATAGCACTGAAAAACATAGAAAACATGGGTAGCAGATGACCTATCGAATTAATCAATTCCTCCACAATGAGTGGCTTGGCTCCCTCATCTGTTGTTGGAGCATCTGGTACATTGCTACCAGACAAGCGCTCTGACATAGCCTTTATCAAGCGCCAGAAGCTGACCTGTTGTCATAACAATGTTCCCCCTGTCCATGGTCGCAGTGGACCTGCCCTACATGTCCGCACTCGACTCAGCAATCATCAACGTAACCTCAGCTTAGATTTCAGGTATTTAAATATTTCATTGTGCCATTTTCTTGTAAGTTCTCATAATATACAGTTTAACTATTGAATGAGAGGCAGGTTGCAAAATTAAGAACAGTGTATCAGTATTGTTTCTTAATATCAGTTTTCATATTCTGTTAAATTATTTAGAATTATGTGAGTGAAAATGATTTTCTTTAGAATTTGTTATGTTGTGAAAGTTGAAATAAAACAGATGTATTTATATTTTTCATTCTAGAGAAAAAATTTGAGCAATGAAAGTTAATACTTGCATCTAGAAATGTGTGAATGGGCATGAGAGATTGTTCTTTCATTACATTATCTTTATTTTGTGTGCGTGTTTAGAAGCAACTTGAGTCCTAGTAATGTTTTATGAAATATGTCTTAAACTTCATCGTGAATTTAGAGCTGATAGTGCAGATATGTACATTTCATATTGCAATCAGTTGTAGTTATAATCCGATTTAAATAGAGTGACTTCTGTGACGCATCTTTCCAGTTGGAAGCTTCAATTTTCAACCAAAATTTTAAGTTGTAACGAAGCTCCCACTTGGATAACCACATCCAGTTGATGATTTTTCAGCAGTCACTCTATTTTAATCAAAGTGAAGCGCACAAATCTGAACTGTCTGTTTTTTTCAAAAGCTTGTAAAGGCATTTTGAAATTAGAAAGTTTGTTGGAGTCAAGGCTATGTTCCTTGTCAAAGGTAATAGAATTATGAAATAAAAATGATTCTCCATGTTTTGGAGATGCTCAAAGAAATGTTCGTATCTGCCAGTAGTAGCCTCATTTTGTTGAACAATTAATGTCACTATAATAATAATAATAATAATAATAATAATAATAATAATAATAATTATTATTATTATTATTATTTTAAGCACATAGAAATATTCTCATGTATTTACTAATAGCAATATTTTGGTTAATTATTTGCCCTGACTTGTGGTGTTTCCAATGACTATTGGATTTTGGTACTTTTCTTGCGGCCAAGAGGAAAGGATGTCTAGTTGTTGTATACTTTTTCTTTGAAAATCTCCATAGTTTCTTTGCTTTGTGGTGTGTAATATTGTTCCAAATGACATGTGGATATTTATGTCTAGAGAAGTGCATCCTGGTTGGAGTCTTAATAAATGAAGGATTATGCATTATTGCCTTTGTATTCTGCATGAAAAGTAAGAGCTTGCACAAATGTTCCGCTCATAGAGAATTATTCATTTTGTATATCACAATTTCTGTTTCCAGTTTTCATTTTCAAAATTTCTGTGAATATTATTGTGGACAGGGTTTGCTAAGTTTCCCCAACCTAAAAAATAAAAAAACAACAACAATACAATAGAAAAAGGGGCATGTAAAATAATCCCTAAAAAATTGAAATGTTTAAATAATTTTTTAAATTATTAAATTTTTAAAAAACTTACAATTTTATGTATTGAAATGTTAATTAAAAACTCAAATTTAGCCATAACAAACTCATACAAATGAATACAAAGAACAACAAAAGTGCAAAATGATGTAAACTGACAGTAAAAATGCAAATTTATTTCTTTGTATTGATATCGTAGGCTTCTTTGTATTGACAACTCCTGTTTCATTGCATCAAACACAGACAAATACAAAGATAGAATAAACTTACAGTAAAATGCAAACTTATTTTGCAACTTAACTACATGTTGTGCATTCTGTACCTTATTACCCAAACACTGGTAATACAGTTGGTATTACCCTCTGAGCACTGACTAAATTAAGATAATTGTCTGAGTTTGAAATGTATGTTCAAGAGAAGTATTTTGGCACAAAACTGCATGGGAAATTATTTGTTCCACAGGCTCTAGTTTGTTGTATGTAAATTGCCAGCCTCATTGTCAACTTGGAAGTGAATTGTGAAGACAACTGAAGAGGTGTATAATAGGAGTAGGTGGTTTCAAGTAAATAGAAATGTCCGACTGACACAGTGGAACTAGAAACTACAAACCATGTCTCTCACTAGTCTTAGAAACTTCCTACCTGTGATTCAATTCCTGTTTATCTTATGTCCTACAATACTGTACATATATACTATATCACCGTAAAATGTTTCACCTGCCCTACTCACTTCATGTGGGCTAATGTGCACTCACTTGGCTAAAGTTCGCAGTAAAATTTGAAGCTTATGCTTTGGGTAGTGTGAATGTTACTCATCTTAATGGTGAATTAGCCAGATTCAGACAGAAGCTGTGACTGTTCCTGAATGAAGGTGAGAAGAGGAAGATATATTGGGAGGGGGGAGATGCCAGATAGTGTGTTTCTTTTCATATACTTACCATAAAATTACAAAAAACACTCGCAAGGAACTTGCTTTCTCTGCACCCAGATCTTTGAGAGGTGTTGAATAAACTAGCTTGTGATTCCAAACTCCACAAGTGCAGTTTTTACAAAACAGTGTAAGCATTTGCATTCTACGTGGAATTTCTCTCACCAAATTACTTCTGCAGCCAAGTTAACACTTTGCTACACATTCCCCAGATGATGATGAGGATGAGGCTTGGGCTTTCAGACCTCACGAGTAACAGAATACCCTTGAGTACGTTGGAAGCATATTTGCTAACAAATTTTATGTGATAATAATTTTAGGAAAACCCTCATTAATCCATGAGATGGTATCTATGGATATCTATTATTAGTTTCTGGAATGCACTTCCTTTATCACTTAAGAAAGCTAATTTACATCCATTTCACTGTTTCAATGCATTTCACTAAATAAATGTTTGTGAAATTTCTTTAACTCTAAATAAAGTACAATACTGGGCTTAGCAAACAGAATACTACTTCTGATCATTGAGAGGTACCCCTCAAAATTTAACTTTCGCTGCTCCCCTCCACTGTGGATTTCTCTGCAGTAATGCGAACTGCCAGTTTAAACGACTTCCTTAAATTGTACCATATCATCACCTTTCCTTAAAATGCCTTAATGCGTATGAAAGCAAATGGTACTGGAGAGAAGAAACCTACTAACACTGGAACTGTTATTAGAAATTCATCGTGAAATAAATAATCTTTAAACTTCTATTTTTTTCTTTTGAATGTCGTGTAAGGTGTAGGGCTAGAGCGTAATTTTCTGTCCACCAGTAGCACAATTATAAGGTTTTGTGTTGGCAGTTTTTATAAACTGCCTAAAACTTATCATCTTTCCTGAGCATATGATATTCGTACAAAGAGCTATGTAGCTTTAAAAATATGATAATATGTAACTAAATCTCAAGAAAAAAATATTACTGGGTGGTACATCAGCAAATACAAATGTAGGGGAAAGCGGGGTTCTCTGAGGTCCGAAAATTAAAATTCTGGTTAAAAATAATAAATATTTTCTCTTGCTTATGTGTTATAATTGTAACATAATTATTAACTGTTTAACTGATACAGTACAGGTACCGCTGGAACAGTTGCGTGTTAGAAGATCGATTGTAGATCATGTTGTTATTTTATGCCATTAGGCATTATGATATTACTGTGCATTTATAGAGTACTTTTAATTGAGCCATGACTTGAAATACCCTTTGTGGCAATACTCTTGATTTACACTGTAAAAACCATGACAAAAGTGTACTGTAACTAATTGTAAGACTGTGTTCAGTGAAAATAATAATATAATGGCTGTGGCCTACAGTATTCATATTTAAATTATTAAACTAATGTGCTATTGAATTGTACAAACAATGCTAATTTTCTGCATAAGAAATATGATTAAAGGATTCTAATATGGGATTGGTCGAGTTGCTTCTTTTGAAATGGGGAAAGAAGACTGTTTCATTATTACAAATATCTATTTGCATGAAGCTATTTTGATTGCATTGCAATCCTTTCCATTATCATGTGCATAAAAATTAGAACTAGAAACTCACGAAAAGAAAATCTAACTTTTATATTTGCAATATAAAATATGACCAGTAATTCGAGAGAGTGAAATACAACAGTAATAATTAAATGGTATTGTCTTTCTGTTTTTTCAAGAGGTTTCTTTGGTGGATTTCGTTTAGTAGATGATAGTTATGTTGTATTCAGTTAATCTTGTAATATTTTTTCTGGGATATCAGTAACAGTTCTGTCTCTTCCCTTTTCTTTAGGGCTCCTTGAGCTGATTTTTTCACTACTTATGGATACACATATATATTGTTCAGGACTAAGGTAGTTTGAAGATGTTGCTATCTCTAGAATTCTTGAACTATTAGCATTTTGAGAACTTGCTGCTTGCTGTGGAGTGGATGCATGTTGAAGCATTTTCTCATTGATATCCTGCTCTTTGTTTATAACTAATGTTTTTTCTTCTGTTTGATCTGATGGTGGTGGGTTGGCTGTCACTGTTCTTGGAAAAAACTGATCTTTTGTAAATGCATGCTGGTGTAATGGAAAGATTCCTGTGTTTTTGAAAGAATTAAAAATGCTTTCTGGTGACATTGCATGTGGATGAGCTGTGACATAGCACCTACACATGCTACAACACCAAAAAGTATATACTAGTGGTTGATACCTCCTCAATACTTAATTTATAACCAAGTCATTATGTGATATGAATGGTCACTTTGTTTACTTTTTAATAAATGTGATAACTTTTCTTATCTTTCAGTACTTACTAAACAGCTTGCAAATAATAAGCAATACACAGTGAAGGTTCAAGGCATTGAGGATGACAAATAAATGCTTCCTTAGAATATCCAATACATAGTAACACAATTTCCTTAAATTACAATGTCTCGGAGTGCCCTGTGTTTCAGTGTGACTCACTTTCTCCTATAATAAATACTAAAATAAATGTTCAGAACATTTGTAATCATTTTCAAAGTGCATTTAAGTCATAAATGGTTTTAAAGGTGGAAAAGGAGTAAAAATAGTTTTTTATTTTATACCTACAATCCAGCAATCAAAAATATCAGAAACAAATTCACTGCAATTGGTATTTTGAGAAGAAGTTTTGAGATTTTTTTTCGTCCCTTGTTTTGGTCTTCTAAGACACTTAAAAAATTTCAAAGATTTTTTTTTTCCCGTTTGAATTTGACATCAAGAAAATGTCGAAAATGTATTTTTGATAGTAAATTATTATAGTAAGTTACTTTCTTATTTTTCATATTTTGTTCAATTAGAAAATATTGTTAAGTTGAAAAAAAAACAACAACAAAAAAACAGTTTTGTGGCTGTAGAGGAGAGGGAGTGGTGAGGAGGAGGCTAAGAAACGTTTCAAAAATCTTATTTTTTGTGTTAGAATCATAGTCATCATTATCATGAACTTTTGAGATTTAGGCCACTTGGTGTGTTTCTTCTTTCCAGTATTTCCTCAATCACTATTGAGGTGTTCTTGGTCCATTCACCTCTTCTTCAGTCTCCCTGGTTCTCTTCTTCCCCATGGCTTGTATCTCATTGCCATTTTTGGGTATCTGTTGGGTTTTATTCTTTTTGTGTGTTTATGCTATTTTCCTTGGTGTTTATCTATTTCCTGGACAATGTTCTTTATTTCAAGTCTTTTTCTTACATGTTCATTTCTTATTGTATCTTTCCTTGAGATCTTTAATACTGCTCTTAAGTATTGCATTTGGGCTGCTTTAATCCTTTGCTTGTCTCTTTGTCTTAATTCTGAAGTTTCACTACCATGTAATAGTGTTGGTTTGAATACAATGTTATGCAGTCTAATTTTTGTTTCTGTATTCATGTTTCGAAAATGTCTTTTGATGCATCCATTAATTTAATTGCATTTTGTCAATTTTGTATCTATAAATCCTCTTGTAATGAAATTTTGTTTCCCAGGTATGTGAAAGTTGCTACATGTTCTATAATTTGCTAATTTATTACTATTAGAATCATAGTTAAACTATATAATATATTGTTTGTCATTTGGTTTTAGGGAAAATATGTCATTTGATTTTAGGGAACTTTTTACCATCTTATCTAGAGGTACTCTTTCTATCAGTTAATCTAAATAGCAATATACTAATTAATTGTGAGGTGAGTGGTTAATGTGTGCATGCATGTACAATGAAGGTTAGTGAAGATTAAAATGAGCCCTTCCCAGCATTGATGATTTTTACTCACTAAAACTATATTTACTCACTAAACACTCTGTGTGGTTCTTTTGAGAGGCATGGCACAGACTCTCCACTTCCATTTTATTATTTATTGTATTTATATTACTGTATTATTTATTGTTTTTGTGGCTAGTGCTTCTTGCTTACATTAGGCAAAGGAATTCATATTGATCTTGTTTATTTCTTGCACTGTTTTACTGCAATACTTTCTGATAATGCCAGATACCAGATACTTCACTGCATCATGCATAGAAAGTTTGTGTCCAATCTCTTCTTTCATAGAGGTTCATTCTCAGTATTTTGAGCAAAATCCTGTTTTCTATTTCAACTGATATGCTCAAAAGTCATGTCCACATTGTAGTTGCCTGTATCAATTACACTGCCTCCAGTTTTTCTGCTCTTGTATATTGATGAGTATAGGTGTCTCTGGCAAGAAAAATGGGAAGTGATTTAGGCACCAATAGGTCTGTGGAATTTCACTTCAAGCCATGCTTTCTTTTATTGATTTAGTGAAGTTAACATGCCCATGATAGATTAAAATAGGTCAAGTAACATTGTAGCTATTCATGAACTCAATACTCTGACAAGAAAAAATTATCACCCATTTATTGATACAAATAGTACTGAATTATCTAATTAAACTTACATCACATACGTAATATCATTTCTTTGTGTTATCTCTGAAGTATTTGTAGGACAACCATTGCAATATTATAATACAGAACGTTCAGGGCAGTAAGCGATTTTAATGACAGGTTCTATGACAAATGAGCATCGCTGAGGACCGCATCGCATTGCGAAAAATATTCTTCCGCCAGTCAGCTGAGTAGCTTTAACAGCTGGCCCACTCGCTGGCCGAGTTTTGTTAAATATAATTTCAGTGCATGGAGGTTAGAAACAGTTTTCACGAAATATTCATTTAATTCCGCTATCAATAATGATGAAAAATTGTATGAAGTGCTACAAAACATTTCGAAATGCTGTTGAGAACATGTGTGATTGAGTGAATTAAACCATCTGACAGGAGTATGATAGGGAATAATGCTGCAAAACTCCCACGTAGGCCTTGTAAAAACTATCGGAATTCTGTTGGTACTTTCGATCTTGCGTGTTCAGATTATTCAAATTAATTTATGTACTGTACAATGTTTTGCATTATGATATCAGATATTTATAATAGCTATTTCATTCTCACATTGTTCTTATGACATGACATAGCCTGTGACAGTTATAGATACTTTAAGATATAATTATAGATAATTTATAGATATGGTTAGTTAATTGTGAATTTGGTGTAATAGTACTTTAATACTATAATAATTTGTTCAGTGATTCTTGACTGGTAAAACAATGCTTAATTGTCATGTTAGTTATGTATAATTAACATGAAACTACTATTCATTTGCTGATTTCTTTTCACAATACTGGATTCTCCTGATTATACAACGTTGGAAAATATTCACACTACATTCAAAGATTTCTGTACGAAAAAGGGTACAAGTTAGTAAATACTCTCAGAGTGCTATTTGGCAAAATTCTCAGGTAATTCAATTGATCCATAACATCAGGTAAATTTCTTAAATGTGGAAACCAATAGTCGATTCTTAAAATTAAGATAAACAAGTGCTATGAATTATTGAAGTCTTGTCATTAAAAGGATATTATAGAATGTTAATATAATCAGATTAATGAAAGATAAATTGATTTCCATTATCACTTTGCAAATTTTAACCTAAGAAATGAAAATTGAAACATTTCATACCTTCAATAACTTTATTATCTATAAAAAAAAAAGTCGTTTAGAAGATGGGTATAAAGGTAACATAAAAAAGCAAATGTATAAGTGAAAAATAATTCCCTTTATTTGTATTGTTATTTATTTGAAGGATATAACATTTCCACTAAACCTATTTGAAGTTCAATAAATTTTATCCACTTCGATAATTTAAAGTTAAATTGTACAAAATCAAAATGAGTTTTCCAAGTCCTTTTAGAACATACTAAAAATCCTAAAAGTTCATGGCCTACTATTAACTATTTTGAGTGTCAGCCTACATTTGCCTGAGTGAGGAATAAACTGTGTCAATTTTGAAAAAAAAATTATACATTTGAATTTTTACAAAGTGGATAAAACAATGAATAATGTTCGTATTGTAACATCTTATACAATAACACTTTATTTGTTATCAAACTAGACCTAACAGCCTAATTTGATAATTTCTAATATTGTATTGCATTAAGATGTCTTACAACACGATACTAAAATACTGCTCAAAAGATGAAACTTTTCATTAAGTCTGCATTTCTAACTCTTTTTTATTAAAAGGAAGATATTTTCTGCTACTTGAAGTTAATATTTGATGAGACTGAAAGAATGTTATTAGAATATATTTTCAACCCATTCATTCAAAATCAACACTACTTCACATACTTTCATTCACACATCATTTTACATACCTGGTTCATACACAAAAATTAATTTCAAATAACTGAAAAATTTCTTCCTTTTAATAAAAAAATTAGAATTATATAATAATTACTAAAAAGAATTTACACAGGAAGTTAACATGTGCAGACATAATGATGTGACTGGTTATATCTTCTGAGAAGTATACCTAAAAAAGCCTACTGATAAGGAGGGCAAAATGCTATATTACTTCTGGGAAGCAAGCGAAGGACCATCCCGGCATCTGCCTTAAGCAACTAAGGGAAACCCAGATAAAAGCTTTTCAGGATGGTGGCTTAAGGCCAAACACACACAAGACAATTAAACATGCAATAATAATAATAATAATAATAATAATAATAATAATAATAATAATAATAATAATATAAGATAAAGACTACTTATCATGCAATATATAATAAAAAATACTACTACATATTCTATAGAATAAAATTAAATTTGTTACATTGTATACAAGAAATACACAGGACTTTTAAACTTATTTCTCAACCCCCCTCTACACCTTCAATCATAAGACTAACATTTGTTACACTACAACTCCCATCACCAACAAACCATTACAGTCCCACATGCTTTCTAACTACTTCAAGTACACTATATTTATTTTCAGAGAGAATTAAGAGTACATTCAGTTCAACTAATACATATAAACAGCTAGTCACAAGGAAAAGTAAATATAAAAAAAATATTTCGTAAACATTAAGTGGTACCACAGACCCTCTTCCTCCAACAACAAAAACCACATTCGCACTCACAAACATGTTTTGAGTTTTTAGCAGTTTTTTTCAGTTCTAACGCAGCACATTATGTTCCTTTCTGAACATCATATATTTACAAAGTATTCACTATTGGTCATTATTTGTCACTATTTCAATAGTCACTATTTGAAATTCATCTGGATGTTGAAAGAGAAGTTGTGTCCTTGTTGATGTTAAAGATCTGAAGTATAAAAATTTACATACATCTTATTTCATAAACGTTTGTTGAAAATGAAATTCTGATATAAAATTTATTAAAGATTTTACCAATATTGATGTACATAGAAGACTCTGAGACACCTGTAAAGTACAAATAACAACAAAAGTAATAATGTTAAAAAATATATTTCAAAAAGCCAAGATCAGCTTAAAAACAATTAAGATTCAACATTTCATCTTAAATACAACCACTTACTTGCCCATGATGGTGTAATACAGATTTGCAGCTTGCAACTCTGCACCTAAGAATAAAAAATTTGTCAAATCATTTTTCAAACCAATGAAATATACTGCATTGAAGATGTAATGATACTGACCATAACTCTCTTAAGTAGAGACACCAGAGGGCCCGGGAATGGGAACAGCAAGGAGAATATTGTCCATCATCATCATCATCATCATCGAGTCATCAGAGTCATCCTGGATATTTACAATGACAGAAATCTCTGAAGCATCGTGCCTAACTTCTACTCTCCAATCTTCTTCTATAATTTTCTCTGTGTGCCACATAATTTTTCCAGCTAAAGCAGAATAAAGGAGTACTTTATATTAACAACTTTCTGCAAAAAGAAAGAAAAAAAATCAAGGCAATATTTTGCTTTTTATTTTAAGTCACTTACTTCTCCACAGAAACCTGGTTTAATGCTTCCTTCCATTTTCTTGTCACTGCTTGGTGGTCAAAAGTGGTACCACGATGTCACTGGTAGTATCTTTTGCATTGGCTCCATACCAACTCAATGGGATTGTAGTGGCAATGGTACAGGGGTAGCCTCAGAACTTGATGACCAGCTTCTTCAATAATTTCATCCACAACATATCTGCACCCACATACACTGATATGATTTTTCAACTAATGACAACATTGGCAATCACATCATCATGCAAAAAATAAAACTGCCTTATTGTATGTTTAATTCAACAAAACTTATGCTTATTTCAAGAGTACCTTTTCTGAACACAAACTTCAGAAGCTTTCAAAAGAAGACTCTTAAAAGTATGCTCAGGCATAAATGGTATATTGTGCTCACGAAGAAACTCCTGCAGTTCACTCTTCCTCCACTTGGATGATGGCCTTTTCACTTTCTAGAAAATTAGAAATGACAAAAGGATGTTTATTTCAATTTTATTCAAAAATTGCATTTTTTTAATACTCTTTTTAAATAAATATAAAACATTCTATTGGCAATCTTGTTGTTCTCTAAGAAAAATTATTTTTACTGATTTAACTAAAATCACTGAACACAATTTAATATAATAAATTTTGTATTTCACCTTTTTTTGTGAAGTAAATAATTGTTGAAATAACCTCTTTTACCACTGACTAGTTACAAAACCTGTTTCATAATCAGTTATTTTTATAAAGGATTAAATGTATTCTTTGAAAGAATAATTTTTACATTTCTAAAAGAACACTTCTTGAAATGTCACTCACCAGCACAGAATGAACAGGTGCATTGTCCATTACAATAACTGATGGTTCTGGCAAACGAGGTAATAAATCCTCTTTCATCCACTTTTGGAACATTTCTGCTGTCATAGTTCCATGGTACTCATCTACTTCTTTTGTCTTCGAGGGAAACAATAGTTCTGCATCCTGAATGAAACCATTTGCACCTCCTGCATGTAATACTATATACCTTTTACCTTCATCTAAATTTTTGCTACAGCAGCTCTTCTTACTTTTATCTTGCCATGACCGAGAGGCGTAACCTACAGGATAGATTATTAAAAGCAATTACTAAAGATGATGTAGCAAAATAAAATCATATTAAACCACTATGATTGTGCTTCAAACAGGACACACAATATTCATGACACTCATAAGTCATTACAGTCACTGAAATAACTACAATTTCACAAATGATGCATTTCATTACATGCAAATCATGCCTTCTTGATTCACTTATGACTTTCTATACTATACTATGAAGACTTTCATACTTTTCAACGCTACAAAAATTTATTATATTTTTTTGCTTGCCTTTTGAATAAAACCATGTTTCATCCAAAAACACAAATTCAGAACCTTGAGCCTTCAGTTTCATATATTCCATCAAAAAATCTGATCTTGCAACAACAATATCATTTCTTTCCATTAGTGACCTGCGGTTGTCTGTCTTTTTCCATTCAAAACCCATGGCACGAAGTAGGTAAGACAAAGTAGTTCTCCCCCCAGTAAACCCTATATCTCTATCATGTTTGACTGCAGTCAAAATTGAGTTCAGAGTAACACTTTGACCTGAGAAAAATGTTGTATTTACAAAAAAAAACATAGGAAGTCGCTTACATGCAAATATAAGTAAATTACTTACCATTCTCATACATTGAATAAATAATGCGTCTAATTAAGCCCTGTCCAAAATCATCCACTTCACATGTTTTATTCCCTTCTATTTGTGGACGCTTTCTTTTCGGAGTCTGTGCAGTATCAGGGTCTTGTTTCCAAAATCTGTGGCAGTAAATTTAACATTATCCAAGGCAATTTCACCTGATACTTTTATTACAATTTTACTTACTTTTGAACAATGTGACTTTCCAAATTCAATGCATAGGCAGTCTGGTCAATAACTGAAGAAGTTTCTATATTGCCTCGCATCATCAGCTCTTCTACATATCTTGCAATAAAAAAGATGTCTTCTTGGCGTTGATGCTGCGTCACTTCTCCCTTCTGCGGTGGACTCATTGCTAGTTACTCAGAAACTATTAATATTTCTAATAAACTACATTAAATATTACTACAAAAATAAATATCTACTATAATAAATAAAGTAATTAAAATGCAACTAATTATAAATATTTTATAAATAGCTATTATTAATGTTATTAAACTGTAAATTTAACTTATTATTAGTTTCTATTAATGTTATATCTAATAACACAGTGAATTAAATATAATATAAAAATATTATAAATATTAAATAAATAATGGAAATTCTCCGAAATATGTGGGAGTGAAATCGTTCACGTCTGCTCTCGGCTGTGTCGAAGATCTCACAAAGGTTCAGCAGGCGCAGAAGGGATCGGACGGGGCCCCCGTGGGGGTAACGCAGGCAAAATTACACAAAAAATGGTCATAAACAAGCAACGGTCCTTGAAACTCTGACAAAAGACCCGCCCTGGACTCGCCAAGAATAGAAAAGTCTCGTTCGCTGAACCTCTCATTTCTGCAACGAACTCTCCAAATTCAAACTGAACGCAGTTCACGTAAATTATTAACTTTTAAAAATAATACTCTTGAACATAGTTTCAGAGTACTTCAACATCATTTTATCACTAAAATAAAATATTTTTCATTGAACTTTCTCCTTTGTCGGATTGACAATACATTAGGTTGTTCCACGGCTCCAAGACACGTTAGCCAACGTTCGTGAAATAAAAGCGAATCATTTCTCCATATTAATAGCTGACCACGCCCCCAGACGAGATCCTCGCGGTTTGGCGACAGTGGCTGTCAAAAAAACCGGTCACATGACTGAACGGTCTGTATTATGTAGTCATCACCATTAATAAAATAAAGTACGTATGTGCTATTGTAGCACCATTAGTTTTTTCACTTTTTTGTCAAATTTTGTATTGTCCTCCCATCAAGTCAAAAGATATTGAAAATAATGATTATCAAACCCAAGTAACTTTTGGTTTTTTTGACAATCTATGAAAATGTTTTTCTTCTCTAAAAGTTTTGATTCTTCAACACAACCCTTCGATTGTTGCTTACATGCATCTTCAAGTGAATACAAAAATATATAATTTACATGTGTACATCTGAAAATAAAAAATGAGAACAAATTTTGAAGATATTGAATATAATAGAAAACCAAAAATAAAAGAGAAATCAGAGATGAAATTCATTTAAGAAAATAAAGTGAAAATGAAAAAATATATAAGTAGTAAGTACAAAATATGAAATAGATGGAAGAGGACCTACCAAAACATGTTAAATTTAGCGCCTATTTTTATAAAAAATTGTGCAACTTCATAAAAAATTATTTCATAATGGATAACTCCAAATGTAAAAAAAAAAAGAGAAAATTCCCATTATAAGAATATACATCCTCACATTAAGGAGAGAGAGAGCCAATATGGGCACAGAGAGAGAAAGAGATCAGATCAGAAGAGATCATTGTAAAAATAGAACATTTTGGAGTAGCGGAATCCGGCAGATGTTGTTCTGCCCTTCGTCTCACTCTTCCTCCTTGTCCCTCTTTCCTTCTCCCTTTCTCTCTCCATGTCTCTCACTGTCTCCCTCTCTTCGTTTCTCTCTCTTGTCTCTCTCTCTCTTCTCTCTCTCTCTTCTCTCTCTCTTCTCTCTCTTCTCTCTCTCTCTCTCTTCTCTCTCTCTCTTCTCTCTCTCTCTCTCTCTTCTCTCTCTCTCTCTCTCTCTCTCTCTCTTCTCTCTCTCTCTCTCTCTCTCTCTCTCTTCTCTCTCTGTCTCCTCAGTCTCTCTCTCCATCGGTGGAAATCGGTACAAAATCTCGGACTTAACAGTTGTTGTATATACCAACATCCATATTTATATATAGATAAACAACAATGAAAGCCAGTCATAAAAAATAAGAGGTGTAAGGGAAGGAACTAATCTAATAAGCACACCAATAAATTTATAAATGCAAACAAAACCTATAACAAAGTATTTAAAAAAAGTTATGATGTTTTTATTTTAGATTGTCATAAATTATTGTGAAAAGATTTGATTCTAACCCTATATTATGGTCTTGTGTGTTTTTATTTGTAGAGTTTCTGAGATTATTCTTGAATATTTTCTAGGTTCATTGTCCAAGATGGTAGAGCTGTGAAAATTAAAGCAAGGAGTAAAATCAAGCTGATGTCAAGAAATTGAGTTCAATTTTGTGCCAGTCTCCTAATGTTATTAACATGCCCTTTTTTCTTTGAGTACAAGTTTTGTTTGTCCCACTTAGGAGACAACAATTCCATATTACACCCGTGCCATTATACACCCGTTAATTCACATATTTAATGCATTCTTCTGCACTGGAACGTTTCCAGATATTTTCTAAACAGCTAAGATTAAGCCGCTCTTCAAAAAAGGTAACAAAAATGAAATTCAAAATTATTGGCCCATTTCTCTTCTATCAGTTTTTTCAAAAGTATTAAAGAGACTTTTTTACGTACAAATGGAAACCTTTCTCAGTAAACACGACGCGCTTTCAAATTGCTACCATGGATTTAGAAAATCAAAATCAATGGAAACAGCCATATTTTCTTTTCTTTAATATGTCGCCTCATCATTGGATCAAAACGAGGCACCTATTGGATTATTTTTAGATCTCAAAAGCTTTTGACGTCATTGATCATGACATTTTACTTTCAAATTTACCTTCATATGGAATCCGTGGTATTGCTCTAGATTGTTTATGTTCGTACCTTAAACAACGATCTCAGAGAGTGGAAATACCTTACTGGATTGATGGAACATTACGTACGCACCTTTCCGACTCTTTGTCCATTGCACGTGGAGTTCCTCAAGTATCGATTTTAGGCCCTATTCTGTTCCTACTTTACATAAATGATATGCCCTCGACTATTCGAAACGGAAGAACGGTTCTCTTTGCGGATGATAGAACATCCTTTGCAATAAAGAAACCGTAAATAATACAGTATCAGATGTTTCAAATTGGTTCCGAAATAACAAATTAATAGTAAACGAAAAGAAAACGGTTTTAATGCAGTTTTCCATTTCAAATAAACAATTCAGTGCTCCATTGAAAATGAATGGTGTACCATTGACTGATGTTAAGGCAACAAAATTTTTAGGTCTCTCAATTCAGTCAAACCTTAAATGGAACATCCATTTAAATGAATTGAACACAAAATTAAGTTCATTATGCTACGCGTTCAGAATTCTTTCAAATTCTGTCAGCCTTCATACTGCTCGTTGTGTATATTTCGTGAATGTTCATTCCCTCTCTTTTTGCATCTTGTTTGCATCTTCTAAATGTTAAGGTGATTGTGTGACACTGAGTGGTAGAGATTTTGCTTGATAATTCTGAGCCGGATTAACAGTTGTTTGCTTATTATTGTCTTTTATTAGTGAGATGCTTCTGAATAAAAGAAAAAGAAAAAAATATACAAGATACTTGTTTTCAATGAGGATACGACATACAATGTTCAAATTAGTGTTATGATATTTGAAAGGACAAAGATTAATTGGTCTAGTAAATAAATTATAGACCACACCAATTTTTTTTATGAAGAGAGCGAGTTGAAAAGAAGTTAAGCATGTGACCATTGGCATACTCCTTTTGAAACCAATTTGTTTCTATATGAGAATTATTTAACATGATAGAACTATCTAAATAATTAAGAAGTCCATTGGCCAGTGTCTTGAATGCGAACTGAATAGATTTGCTATAGGAATTAAAAGTTTCTAAAAAATATGGAATTTCATTAACGTGTAGAATGAAAGTCATCAACATATCTTTTGTAAAAGAATGGATTAAGGTTTGGTAAAAGTCATTCTTCTAATCTTTGAATGACAATTTCAGCAAAACAGAAACTGAGAGAACCACTGATAGGAGTACCAGTTACCTGATGATATTTAACTCCATCAAGTTGAAATTCTATAAGAATGCACCTAACCATTGATGTAATTTCATCTGGTGGAATGTTCAAACTTTATGGAGATAAATTTCAAATATAATGAGAGGATGGGGAACATAGATAATAACATCCGCAGACCAGCTTCAGTAGCTTACAGATTTTCAGTTTAATTGCACGAGCAAGTGCAGTTTTGCCTAGTGATGAAAAATTTTCTCAGAAACATTTGTGTTTTGTAAACTGTACTGTGCACTTAAATAAGATTCCTGAAAACCTTGCATAAATTATAATGGTGTACTGAAGAGTAATATGGAAATGAATCATCTAAAGGGATTTTTGTTGTGAACATAATGTAAATGAGGTTTAAGTAGGATATATGTTGAAACTTAGCATTTTTATCGACACTAAATGCTATCTTTTTTCTTTTTCCTTCACTAATGACTTTCCTTGAGTTTTTTATTTCTACTCTGAAGTGCTCCCAACATACAGCTGCTGGATTAGTAACTACATTAAAGTGGTGGACATGTATGTATGTTTTTTGTGTTCAACCTGTGTGGAAAAGAACTTGTGTTTATGTAAGTTCTTTTGTGCAGATCCATGGGCATCCTGCTGCCTCCAGTTTCACAGGTAACCACAGCAACTACTCTAACTATGCATCATCGTAACCGCAGCCTGGATTCGGCGCTCCAGAGAATTCCTGAGGTTGACGTGACGCCCAGCCCTGAATGTGAGAGCAGCGAACGCACTTTGGCAGTACCCCGATCTGATGCTAGTGAAGAGGAATCTTGTGCCAGTGGAACAGCACCATCACCTGGTACTCCTGCAGTCAAGGGGCCATTGGATCGGGAAGAAATCGCAAGTCTGGGTTCTGATGATTCAGGCATTTTGTGTGGCTCAGATAGTGGTCACAGCAGTGACGCAAATGCTGCAACACGCGAGTCAAGTGTGGAGCAGTTGCCTGGAACGAGTGTGCGCCAGCTACCCGAGGAGATGAGGCCCAAGGGGCAGGGGGAAGCCATGGAAGTGGAGGAGGCAGCTCAGACTTCTGCTACTCCTGTGGAAGAGGGGAACTGCTGCACGGTGCATGATGTGAATCTAAGTTGTGCTGATGATGAATCCAGTGTTTCCACATGTCATTCATCACCTGCCCCGTCCTCACTGTGCTGTGGTGGTAGTGTTGCATTAGAAACAAAGCATTTGGAAAAAAATGTGTCGACTGTTAAAGGAGCAAAAGGTTTTCTTTTGAGACTGTTTGAGAGTAAACATTTTGATATGTCCATGGCTATCACATATCTCTTCAATTCAAAGGAGCCAGGTGTGCAGAGTTATATAGGTGAGCATTGAGATTATTAACATAAATGGTGGTTACTAATTGTTTTCACAGGTGATATTTCATTTACAAAGGTAGATTCATATTTACATTTCAAAGGTAGATTCATATCCTCTTTGGTTGCTATTAAAATCTTAATTCTTGTGTGCTTTCTCTTTTCACTTAGTTTTTCTGACATATTTTAAAATTTCAATTAAATCCATTTAAAAGCTAATTCCATTTAAAAATGTATCTTGTTGACTTCAATGAAATCTTTATTTTATTTACTTCTTAGTATGTTTGTAAATACCTGATAATGCAATTTATGAACTGTTTAAGTTGTAAATAGCAACAGTAATACCTCTTGTTGGTAGTATTGTTATTATTACTATTGGTATTACTATTTTCAGGGAATAAAATTTTCAGCTTTCCAGATAATGATGTTGATTTTTATCTTCCTCAACTAGTGAGCATGTATATTCAAATGCATGATGTGGCTGAAGTGATCCATCCATATCTAATATACAGGTAAAAATAAGAGAAACGATTACCTTTGCTAAGTTACTACATAGTATGCTAAATTGTACATTGATAAGTTTTTTTAAAATTGATGTTACATTTTTTTAAAGACTTTTGTGTTTTCCTGTTGTAATAAAAATTTATAATTTGTTAAAGAGTTGAAATTATTAGATTCAAAATTGAATTAAAATAAAATATTTTTGTGTGACCTGGAATTTCTTTACAGTTCATATTTTACCTTTCAAATGTTCTCAGATGCCGGAAGTCAGCAGATTTTTCACTTAAATGTGCTTGGTTGTTGGATTCCTATAGTTCAGATGCACATCTTCCTTCTAAAAAGAAGTCACATGGCACAAAGTTAAAAAACTTAATCTTATCTGATGAGCTTCGGCCAAAGGAAGTAGATGTTACCCGCCGCCTGCGAAATAGCACTATAGGTTCCCCTCCAGATGCCTCAAAACTGAAAGAAGTCAGTACCGGTTCCATTCTTTCTACTGCTCCACCAACCCCACCCCCACCCCCACCACCTCCACCACCTCCACCACCTCCACCACCCCAGATTCCCACTCCTCCGCCTCTTCCCTCCGGCCCTCTTTCTCCCAGTAAAAAGACTCACCAACGTTCACGTTCTGATGCTTCCGGTTTGTATCAGGGTCATAGAAGAATGTTATCTACAGGTGAGAGATTAAACGGTCTTGTTTGGAAGTGGAAATTGAATGGAATTTGGCAAGACGTGTTCAATGGTCATTCTCACTTCATTGTGTTTCAGGTTCTAGCAATAAAATTTGCTTAGGAGATTTGAGCTCTGGGCGAGCATTTGATAATGGCTGTGCATGTTTTGATTCCTGCCAAGGTGTTGTCAATGATTTAAAAGGGAAAAGAACTGACTGCACTTGCAATGTGAGTTTAATTTTATCTTGTTATCTTTTGTGTTACCAGGTCAAGATTGATCTTAGGTGATTATTTTAAAATATTAACATTTTTTCTGTGAGAAAATAATACATTGTAGAAATGTTCAATGATTTCCTAAGTTCACTTTCAATTAATTTTTGTGTAGCTGAGGTTTGTCGTTCTTCAACAAACTGCATTTGTAGCATCCATTCTGTTTGATTTGTAGTAAAGCGATCAATCAGTTTTTCTTCTGCTTTCTCAGGCTGATCAATGAATGTTTGGAAGTATAAGCTAGTCATGAAAATCAACTTTTGGTGTGCACCATAAAATTGCCAGCAGTTCAGCAGTAAATGGTCTCATAGCTGATTTCACACTATTTACTTAGCTTTTCCAGTTTAATGCCAATTGCAGAAGGAGTCTGGGAGGTTTCAATTTTAGACCCTATTTTCTTCCTACAATAGGAAAAGTATGCCTAAAGTGAATAAAAATTCTCTTGGCTGATGGTACAAATTATTTTTCGCAATCGATAAACTGGTATGTAGAACAATATTGGACTTCCAAATTTGTTCCATAATAGCAATTAATAATAAATGAGGGAAAACTATTTCAAGCCAACATAACACCATTGCAATATAACCACCGTGCTTTATAATATATGCTTTCCACTATAATATATTTGTATAAGGGTATCCAACTTCCAAGGCCTTAAGGCCACAACTAAACCATTTAATATGGTTGTGAGTAATTCCCTTTTCGTTAATCTCAGCAGTTTGCCTGGCTGCTCTGAAACTGTGAGCAAAGAGGGAACTCTTACTTGTTATCGGTAGTGTTCGTACCATTTACGGATAACATCCAGTAAGAATAAGATGTACAATTCAACGTAAAGCCTTTTTATTTCAGTAGACCAGTCAGTCATACAATTCCACAAACAAGTGAAGACTATTCGTACATAGTTACCATATCTCATAGTACACAAAAATACTTAATAAACCAATCTGCAACAATTCCCCCCTTTCGTGTGATACGGGAGTACGCCGTTAACACGAAATCACGTTGTTCCCATAGACATCATATGTTTAACTAATGAATTTTTATCCATATCTTTTGTTAACATATCTGCGTCTAGATTTTGCGATTGACAATAGATTAAATCCGTTTCTCCAGATTCTATATCTTCTCTTACAAAATTAATCTTTCGCATCATGTGCTTATTTCTTGCTGTTATTTTGAACCCTTTACTCCAATCTATTATTGACTTGCTGTCAGTATATACGCTCGTCGGTTTCTTGATAATTTTGTCGAAGCCAATTTCACTAATTAATTCCTTTAACCATTTTCCTTCACATATAGAATCGCATAACGCTATAAATTCTGATTCCATTGAGGATAGTGCTACCAATTTTTCCTTCTTGCTCTTCCAACTTATTAAGTTTCTTCCGATTTTGACATTGTATCCTGCGAAAGATTTACTATTTTTGGTCACACACCAACTCGCGTCTGTGAATATTGTCAACCTACCACGATCCTTATTAATCCTTAGCTTGACATTCTTTGTACCTTGCAAATATCTGAATACGCGTTTAAGTGCTTGCAAGTGATTGATTCGCGGATCAGTGGAAAATTGAGAAAGTTTGCTATACGTAAATGCGAGATCCGGTCTGGTCGCAGTCACCAGGTACCCTATATTACCTAACATTTCTTGATATATTTGCGGGTTGATCTTTTCAAAATTTTCATATTCATAAAGATTTACACTTTGAGCTCCTGGAGTGCTCACTGGGTGACAATCATTCATTTTAAATTTGTTTAACATTTCCCTTATGAAATGTTCTTGATCGAGTGTAAAACCTTCTTCATCTTTAATTATTCGAATCCCCAAAAACGTCACTTTATTCTGATCACTAATTTCTTTAATGGTGATATAACGTTTTAATTGATTAATCAAATCGTCGACTAGATTCATCTTCTTTCCAATAATCAAGCAGTCGTCAACGTAAAAAATAATTACCAAAAAATCTTCATCTTTCCCCTTTTTAAAAACACATGGATCGCACTTACAAGGTACCATTCCACAATCTTTCAATATATTACACAACTTAAAATACCAGCATCTGCCTGCCTCTGGAAGCCCATACAAACTTTTATTTAATTTCAGTACTTTAGTTTTTGCAATATGTAATCCTTGTGGGGGTTGCATATATACATCTCTTTCCAATGTCCCGTTGAGATACGCCGTTTCTACGTCTACGTATTTTATCGCAAAGTCATTTGTAGCTGCAATAGACAAGAGTACTCTTAGTGTTTCATATTTCATAACCGGACTGTAGGCATTTTCATAATCAATTCCGCATTCTTGTTTTGATCCATCGACTACTAAACGTGCTTTATATTTAACATTTTCTTGATTGATTTTCTTTGTGAAAATCCATTTGTTTCTCAATATCTTTATATTTCCTATTTGATCTCTGTCCATCACATCCCATGTCTCGTAACGTTGTAAACATTCTAATTCTTTTTCGATTGCTCTCTTCCAATCAGAATTTTCTGTGCAATTCATCGCTTCGTAATAGGTCTTTGGTAATTTTTCTTCAAATTCGCTATCAGCAATTCTGGCAGCCGCTTGATACCTAATAACGGGATTTCTTAATCTGGACGAACGTCGTAATTCATTTGTAGTACTCACTTCATGTTGTATATCTTGAGTTTCAGGTTCAACTGTCAAATCATCGTACATTTGTTCTCTTCCGTTCGTTTCATTTCGAACAGAGTTGTTAGACGTCGTTCCAACTTCCACTTGTACAAAAGCATCGCTATTGGAATCAACCACTTCTTCGTTTATTTGGATATTTGTTATATAGTCATAATCAAATTCCCGCAATTTATTTTTATTTATTTCTCGTGTGTCCTTACTACCCATAGTATGTTCCAAAAAATGAACATCTCTCGTTTCAATAATACAGTTTTGTTCTGGGTCAAAAATTCTGTAGGCTCTTCTGTTCTTTGCGTATCCCACGAAGATACCGCGTTTACTTCTTGGACTCAGTTTATTTTTTCCAGGATCAACGTTCCCATAATAAGCCTTTGCACCAAATATTCGCAAATGTTGTACGTTTGGTTTTCGCCCTGACCAAATTTCCAGTGGAACTTTCTCTTTGTCATGTGAAGTTGGTGTAATATTACGAACATATACCGCTGTTTGTGCAGCTTCTCCCCAAAAATTTACTGGCAGCCCTGAATCTATCAATATCGTCCTGGCCATGTCTAAAATTGTACGATTTGCTCTTTCAGCAATCCCATTGCTCTGAGGACTGTATGGTGTTGTTCTTTCGAACTTTATACCCTTATTTTTGTAGAAATTAATTAATTCTGTTCCTGTGAATTCTCCCCCATTGTCAGATCTCACGTTTTTTACTTTGAGACCCGTTTCTGTCTCCCGTCTTGTTATAAATTCTTTAATCTTATCTGCGCAATCCGATTTAAGTTTTAATAATTCAATAAAATACCGTCTGCTGTACTCATCCACAATAGTCAAAATATATCTGTTACCTCCTATTGTTTCAACAGACATTGGACCAAGCAGATCTACATGCAGCCTCTCCAATATTTGATTCGTGGTTCCCCCATGAATACTCTTGTGTGAAGCTCTAGTAAATTTTCCAAGTATACATGCTTCACAATCACCTTTTTCTACCTCAATATTGTTCAATCCCCTAACCATCTGTTTCTTCCATAATTCTTCAAGATAACTGTGATTAAGATGACAAAATCGCCTATGCCACAAATTCACGACATTTTCACATTTTAAACACAATACGTCCGCAGATTTCGAACCGTTATTTCCTACATTGTCACTACAATTATTTACATCTTCTACAGTCATCTCAAATATAAAATTGTTTCCATCAAACTTTCCATTCGCTACGAGTTCATTGTAAGTATCATATATTCTCACACCCTTTTTGTCAAGTACGATTTTCTTGTTTTTCTTTACCATACTTGCCGCTGACAGTAAATTAGTATTCAAATGTGGAACATGTAAAACCCTTTCCATGATGATTTTAGACATATTCCCCAAATCATTTCTACAATATCCCTTAACTTTTCCGACGAAATCTGAATATATTTTTCTCCCAGTTTCTGCCGTCTCAATTTCTATCTTCGCACTAATCCGATCCTGCAGAAAATCATTTTCCGACGTCATGTGTGTCGTGCAACCTGAATCAAGAAACCACACTTTCTTTCGTCTATCATCATCTTCGTTTCTTGTTTCCTTCACCACTAACACCTGTTCTTTTTCCCAATACTTTTTAGAATTAAATTTTCGAGGATTCATGGCATTCTTATCTACTTCCGTAAGTTTTTTGTTTATTTTATTAAGTTCGCCCTTTGATTCATTCTTGCGGTTGTCAACATTATCCCTATTATATTTTCTATGCCAACAGTTCCGTGCTAAATGACCTAATTTTCCGCAATTGTAACATGCTAATTTTTTAGTTTCTCTTGCTTTGTATGCATTATTTTCATTTTCGGTATTAAATAACTTCTGCCTTCTTTCGAAACGTAGAAGATTCTCGCGCATGTGGTCAAATGTGAGATGTTGATTTGCTAATAGTGCCGTTGCTACTTTGTTGTAATTTCTTGGCAACCCATTCAGAATGTATTGAATCAATTCTTCTTCATCAATATTAGCACCTAATTCTTGCAATTCGCATGTTAAACCCCTCGATCTTGTTAAAAAATCATCTATCGATTCTTTTTTCATTAATTCTAATTTTGCTAATTTCATTTTTAAATGAACTAATTTGTTTTTATTAATTCCTTCATGACGTCGTTTTAATAAATCCCACAGTTCTTTCGCATTATTTATTCCTCTACTCGCCAAAATTTGTTCGTTCGAGAGAGTCAAAATTAAAATGCCCATAACTTCGTCATTGTTCTTCGACCAATTTTCCCAATTTTTAATGCTATCTTCGTCACCTTCAATTTTTCGCGGTTCGTCTCGAACTATAACTTCGTCAAACAGATGTTTAGATTTAATTAATGCACTGACCTTTATTTCCCATAAATCGTAGTTACGCTCCGTCAGCAATTCTATTCTTGCTAAAGATGAAGCCATCGCATCACTCATTATTCTTACGATGATTACGTTGAATGCAACCACGCTCTGCTACCAGATTCTTACTTGTTATCGGTAGTGTTCGTACCATTTACGGATAACATCCAGTAAGAATAAGATGTACAATTCAACGTAAAGCCTTTTTATTTCAGTAGACCAGTCAGTCATACAATTCCACAAACAAGTGAAGACTATTCGTACATAGTTACCATATCTCATAGTACACAAAAATACTTAATAAACCAATCTGCAACAGGAACTGTGCCTGATATCAAGACATAATGTGCATAATGGAGTGCAAAACTTTGGGAATTTCTAGAAAAATCCTTACATCTAAATTCAGCATAGTTTTACATTAAGAGGTATTGACTCCGACAGGGCCTGCGACCTAGATGCACAATGTTCTCGCCAAATACAAAAACGTATATATTTCGTTTTAGTATAAATATTGACTTGTGTTCTTATGATTGCTTCATTAAAGATCTTATTCTTCAAATATTCCACATGTGAATCGCTATCTTCACTGCAATGAATCTCTGAAACATTTGATCTTATGAAAATAAACACATTATTCATCTAAACTTCTTGCCATGGTAACCGATTTCTAGCCTTCGTCATTTGCCATTTTGTAAGTGCATAAAAACACAAAATGCACATTTTCCGTTAAATTTGCAAACTTTTGGCAAAATGTTATAACACAAAATATTTAAAGAATGTTTCAATTGATGTGATGGTTTACTTCTCTGTACCGTTTAATCAATGTTTCTTATTTTTCTTTTTTAGGTGTTTGATTAAAAATTATCTACATTTTCACTTAAAAAAAAATTCATGACTTCACTAAATCTTTATCAAAATAAGGCTTTCAAAATATCAAAGAGAATTGAACTCCTTTCTAATGTGGAGATTCCGTAAAGAACATTTGCAGCAGTTTTTGAGGAAATTTTACTTGAACGTTTTCAAAAATGTGCTTAATTTAGTTCCTATTTACTTGAAACTTTATAAATTTTTGAAAATGTTGTTGCATTACTTATACAAGAAACAAATCATATCTAAAGATCAGTTACCCAATGAATAGTGAATCACTAGAACGTATGTATCATGTACATACGTTCTTGAGTGTTATAATTATCATAAAATGACTTACCATCAGTACATATTTAATACCACAAATGATGCATTCAAAATCTTGGATTTATTATTCGAAATTCTAAAAGTCTTAATGGCACTTCAAGTTTGACACCCTTTAATTATCTTTTTTGCACCAAAATCGGTCGGTAGCAGCACGTGAACAGATGTTTGGGGTAGTCAAAACAGATTACTGAACAGTGGCAGATCCCGGGAAGGGGGCATGGGGGCCACCCCTTACCTTAATCCAATTTTTTATAATTTTATTGAAAACAATTGTCTCCCAGATATCATTGCATTCCAAAGCATTATTTCAATGAAGCATGTGCAGATGTGATTTCAAAATATTCAGATTCTTAAAAAAATTACGAGTTTGTGTTGCTCTAACAATAATTCAGAAAGCGCATTCAATTTTTAATTTCTCATATATGTATGTAAATATGGAGTATTATACATAGAATAGAAAAAGAAAGTTATGTAATGCTGCGCAAAAAAACGGCGAATTTTCGCCAGAAAAAGTTCCACTGCCGGGTCCTGATAATGAAAAAGTAGATAAATCCAGTTGCTAAATGAAGAAAAAAAATTCTCTAACACGTGGTGTAATCAGAATCCCATTTTGTGAGTCCTTCATGCAGAAATACTTACTGAAAGCAAAACATCCGTCCGTCTGTCATATGTGAACAAACCTAGCGCCTAAACCGTGCGTAGTATTTTTTCCAAATTGAAGAAAATCCTGTTGTTTTGTGTGAGCTGAAGCTCTGCGGTTTGAAAAATATTCATTAATTTTTTGGGGGACTTTATGTGAAACCCTAGGGACATTTTCAAAATTTTCTCAAAAACAGCTTCAAATTTTGTCTTTAAATTTTTTGTGAGAATAGAGTTAAATACACTTAGGAAGGTGGCATAGATCTGATTTTCAGAATTAACTCTGAATTTTCGGAAATTGTAAAAGCATGTATTTTTTTTCGGCAACGTCCTACATCTTCAATATTGAAGATAGAGACTTTTTCTTCAAATAAAATTTGTTGTCTATAAATAGTTCTCATGTTAAGGTCACGTAGATTTTTTGTAAATTTTAGTAGTTTTCATACAATAGTGCATGCAATATTCGGAATTTAAAAAAAACAAAAAACAAGATTTTCTCAAAAACGGCTCCAAATGTTTTCTTTAAATTTTTGGTACGGTTAGTGCTAAATGAACCATATACGATGGCATAAACCCCATATTGTTCTTTTCTTTTATTTTATGAAAAATTACGAAAATGAACTTTTTTTAAACTTGTCCCTAACATTGGTAATACTTTCTTTAGAGGCAATTTCTTCACAGTATTATATTTACGAGTACATGTGCTTTAAATAATGTCAAATAAGCTTTCTCAGAATCACAGCAGTTTTCTTTGAAAATGAGCTCAAAATCCCACATTTTCAGAAACACTTGAATGCCATTTTCTCAAAAAGGGCTCCAAATTTTATCTTCAAATTTTTCCAATGGATAGTGCTTATTGTACTGTTTAATAAGACATTTATTTTGGTGTACCATTTTGTTTTTTCAAAAATTACAAAAATGTATTTTTTGTGTCTTCAATCACATCAGTAATATTTACAATAGATGATTTCTTCACGTTATTGTATTTATGAGTACCTATGCTTTAAATAATGTTAAGTAAAGTTTCTCAAAAACTGAACAGTTTTTTGTTAAAACGAGCTCAAATTTATGCATTTTGAAAATGGTCAAACGCCATTTTCTCAAAAATAGCTCTTAAATTTTTACTTCAAACTTTTCCAATGGATAGTGGTAATAGTACTGTTTAATATGATGTAAAGTTCATTTTGGGGTATTCTTTTGTTTTTTCAAAAATTACCCAAATGTAATTTTTTTTCAATATCTCTCAGGCTGTTAATATGCACATGTCAATGGATTTGTATAAATATTTGAATTTGTGAGTGGAAGTTCTTCAAATTACTTCAAATGAAGTTTTTCGAAAACTCAATAGATTCCTGTGAAAAAAAGCTACAGATTTCGCGTTTACAGTAACGTTTAACGCCATTTCCTTAAAAATGGTTCCAAATTTTTCTATGAAAATTGCTATTTAAGACAAGAATTTGGCCTTCTTTAATATTCTTAAAATAATATTACGGTTCTACTATTTGGAAACTAAAAAGTTGAGAAAAAAAAAAAAAAAAAAATTTTTTTTGGCGGCAACCGATGGCGGCTGCCAACAGGATGAGGCAAGACCGTAAAGCCAGTCCACACCAAGGAAATTAGAAAACTTTACTACTAGAAAGTCTGTGCCATTCTGTAGCATCTCTAGTTACTTTCTCATATACGTACGTATATATGCAGTAAAATATGTAGTTTAGAGAAAGTTATATATTGCTGCAGAAAATCGATTTTGAGATTTTAACAAAAATACATACAAGGTCCCCTGATACCAAAAAAGGGTTATTGTTGATGTTGTTGTTTTTGTTTTCTCCAAAACATCCATCCATTTGTCTGTCTAGTGTATGTAGACAACACTACCGCCAAACGATGTGCATGATTTTTTCAAAACTGAATAAACCCATGTAGATCGGACCCGAGTCGAAACTCTGCAATTTTGAAAAACAGTCATTAATTTTTGAGAGTACTTTACATGAAGCCCCTGCCACATTTTCAAAATTTTCTCAAAAATGACTCCAAATTTTTCTTTAAATTTCTTGTAATAATAGAGTAAAACATACTTTTGCAATTATTGAAAATTCAGAGTTATCAGTGAAAATCGGGTCTGTGGCACCTTTATAAGTGTATTTTACTATATTCTTACAAGAAATTCACAGTCAACACAATTCACATTATTGACTTCTTCCACAAATTGAGGGAGGAGATATTGGTATACAGAATAATTGAGTTGATTGTTCTTGTTGTTGCCCATCCTGGCTTCCTTTCTTGTCAACAAGTGTCGGGTTACCCGTTATACTTGATAATTAGGTTAGGGTTCATTTTCTGTTTGATTGTCAGTTGTTCCCTGAGATCTTTCATCCCTTTTCTCTGTAATGGGGGAAGATCATTGTTGACCTTGATTTCTGCGGGTAGTTTTTTACAATTTCTCTGTATATTTTTGCCTTTTCGGCTGATTTGGTATCTTTCATAAATACCTTAATAGGTTTGGGTTTTGAATTTTCCTGGCTGTTTTCCCTATCGCGTTGTGTACATCACACGGCCCTGAATATCCATATCCAACCTACTCAGAATGTTCACAATGGTTGTTTGATCTTGGATTTGATGCTCCTTCGCATCAACATTGTCTGCTTCACCTGCTTCATAAAGGGATTACATTTCTTTTGCGCAGATTGTGTTCCTCTCTCTCTCTCTCTCTAAGGAACTCAAGATTCGACTTTGGGACCATGCCAGCCAATTTAATATCACACAATTCTTTCAATTTTTTTCCAAACTCATCGGTGGTATCTGTGTGTAGTATTTCCATTGTATCACCTTTTTTCAAGTTTTGGACATTTTTTCTGCAGTTATCAAAATCTGAGGACAGCTTGTTCATTGCATCATCTAATAGTTTTTTTGACTCCTTGATATTCTTCAAGCTTCCTTGCTGATCGTTTGTTAAATCTATTTTAGTGATTTTGTCACACACTTTCTCAGTTGTTTTTTCTAATTCTTTTTTGAATATTTGGATCAGTTGTCTATTTTGCGCAAAATTACATAAAAACTACTCATATTTTCAAAAAATTAAACATGATCATATTTCAAGATGTCTTTGTGGAACAGATTTCATTAAGGAAAAAAATTCCATCTTCAATATTAAAGTTGTAGGAAGACACCAAACAAATTTTGAATTTTTCACAATTTTCAAAAAATCAGGAATTTCAATGAAAACGGGACTTGCACCTTTCTCTTTCTCTTAAGCATTCATTATGCTAACCGACAAAAAATTGAATCAAACCGTTTGGTTTGAAAATGTTTGTGGGGCTTCGTGTAAAGTACTCTCCAAAATTAAAATATCAGTTTCAAATTCAAATGGCCTCAACATGAGTCAGATTGATTGGGGAATATTAATTTTGGAGAAAATCGCCTGAATGGTTTAGATGCTAGTGTTGTTCATGGACGGACGGACAGACATTTTGCCGTCAATCGATTTTTTGGTATCAAGGACCCACAAAACATGGTTTGTGGCTACACCACATGTTTTTCTCATATTTATTTATTTACGGGATATTCCCTTTAATACATGTAATTCCAATATGTGAGTACAAGATACAAATTTGTTAATGAACTCATGAAAAATAAAGTTAGGAACAATAATTACAAATCAGGTGGTTTTATAGAGCAGTTCTCGGATAGTACGTACACAGCTTGACTAAGTAATGTTGAAAAAATCCATTCGCTTGCAGTACTTGTTAGCAGTAGAGGCAATACAGTAGAAGGTATTATTCATTTGGTAGTCAGTTTTCACAGATTTGACAGAAAATAATAAGGTATTATGCATCGACTTGCGAGGGACCCGAAATTCAATGTTAGAAAATCTGTTTCCATTAATTTTACCCGTCAAAATTTTAAATAGAAAGATAAGGTCTCAGATTGCTCTTCTATCCCGAAGATAAGGAATACTATACAATGAGTAGTAATCAGCATAGTTGTGACAAAGCTGCAGGGTAGGGCATCCATTGCGAAATGCTAAGTTGCATAAGAACCTGTGTTGGACCTTCTCAAGATGATTTACGGTCTTCCCAGTGAAGGGAGACCAAATCAGATAGGCGTACTTGAGAATGAGCCTAACCGGCGAGTTAAGAGAAGTTGGATCATGTGGAGTGATCAAAATTTTGATGAGTTTCGGAGGATAAAACCCAAGGATAATAGGGCTTTGTTAACAATACTGTTAATGTGGTCGATGAAGTTGAGTTTATTGTCGAAGATAACTCCAAGGTCTCTGATGTCAGTCACAGCCAATAGCCTCCCATTGAGACTATAAGGAAAACTAACTGTGTCCCTCTTTCTGGAGAAGCTAATGGTATAGCACTTGTCATGGTGTAGTGATATGTTATTCAGAAGGCACCAATTTTCGACAACTAGTAAATTAAGTTGCAGCTTGATGGCATCATCAGTATGCGTGTCATCAGCAAAAAGAAGGGTATTACTGTGTTTCAAGACTGTTGGGAGATCATTGGTAAACAAGTTGAAAAGTAAAGGGCCCAGGAGAGATCCCTGAGGGACTCCAGGTGGTACACAGTAGGAGTCGGAATGGATACCATTCAGAGAAACATATTGCAGTCTGTTATGTAGATAAGAATTGATCCATCAAAGGAGCAAATCACCCAAAACCCATCTTGGTTAGTTTATGGATTAAGTTTGTAGGATCAATCTGATCAAACACCTTAGCAAAATCCGTATAGATTGTATCAACTTGAGAACCATCAGCGAGCGAATGAACAATAAACTTTTTAAATATGACCAAGTTTGTACAGGTTGTTTTTATTTCTCCCTGAATCCATGCTGGGAGTCAGAGTACACGCTCAAAAGAAGATGTGCACACTAGTTTTTCAAACAGCTTAGGGATGACGTTTAAGATGGAAATAGGGTGGTATTTTGTCATCTCAGATTTATCACCTTTTTTATGAACAGGGATAATCTGATTCATCTTCCAAACATCAGGAAAAGATCCACATCTGAGGGATTGATTAAATAGAAGTAATGGGCTAGCTATGGCATATCTGCAATGTAACAAAAACCAATTAGGTATGAGATTGGGACCTGGTCCCTTTCTGAAATTTAAAGAACCAAGCTTCTCAAAGATGTCGCACAACCATAATTGAAGATTGTCGATGAAAGGGCCCTCAACAACCGAAACTGGAGAAAATGACTGAAGGGATGATGGTAGAGGAAGTAATTTACTGTATATAAGGACAAGATTTATCCACTTTTTCCATTGTGGGGGCTTGACTAAAAGTTTTTCTGTTGAAAATTCGCCATTTTTTCCTGCAGCATTTACAATACTTTCTCTTTACTGTATAAGCAGTAGTGAAAAAGTAAAAATAAATATTTTCCAAATAATAATCACTTTCTATGCTTGTTAACTCATCCACAAAACACTCGCTACATGGCTTGCATGTACAGGGAAATCAGTGTCTTCTGTGCGGCCAGGCCTTGTGGAGTCATCAAGTGAATTTGCTGTACTACGCATAACACTTGTGCATCAAGTATGTACACACCATGCTACTGCTCTACGCTCACTACAGGGCCTTTTCTCCGAATACGGTGCAGACCCTGGCAGCATCCGGGTATGCCTACCCTAAGAGGTGCAAACTGGTTCATGTCTCTGCAGAAAAAGACGAGACGGATTGTATGGCGCACAGGCTGTTAGGAAATGCTTGAAATGGAAATACGGCTTGTGTCATGTTCATTACACATTTACATAGAAAGCAGAAAATTGTGTGTCGTATTCATTCATATTAGATGTCTTTGGTCACAGAGTTTGACAGTCACTAGTTTATAAAAAGGAATGTTGAAATAAAAATACTGTATGGTAACTCACATTTTTATAAGGTAGTAAACAAGTATCGATTCTCCGACATAGTACACTAAACTTCCTTGAGTGAATTTCAAGCTTGGACTACGTTTTACTGGGTATGTACTATTTAGTGTTCCATTTACGAGAACAAACTCTTTTATTACGCTCCATTTTGAAAGATGTGTCAAAGAGCTAACAATGATGCGATTCATCTAAATTGCACAATTTGTAAATTTAAATGTAATGAAAAAGACCTGATTTTGTATGATTTCAATTGATATTTCTAATCCATTAATCTCCTAATTATAATTGGTTTTGTATTGTATGTAGAAACTATTGTAATCCTTGGACATCCTTCCAGATTTAATATCTCATTCTAGGTGTGTCTTTATGAGACAACAAAACCTAATAAACCAATAGCTAGTATGGCATAAATTATTCCAAGTGTTCCAAATGCTTCCTTTTTTCCTCTTTCTTGTCTAATTGTAATCAGCTTTGTAGTAATTCAACCATTGCGGCTTCTGCCCTGGAATTGCACGGGAGATTAGTATTAGCAAAAATGTTATCAGTGTGTGGTCACTCAAACCAACATTTGGTCTCATGCTAGTTGGAGTAATCATGTTTTCATCTGTCACGAGCAACAAGTCTTTAGAGAGGGATTTGGACCAGCTCTGATCCTGATTGGTTGCCATTAGTTACCATCAGGATAAAATTGGACTTATCACAGGTCCATGAAAACTCACTCTCCACTTTGTTCCTGCCAAGTACACCATACTTTGACCACGTATTTGGAAAGTTAAATCTAGCCACCACATGTTCCTTCAATAGTTTCAAAAAGTATCCGTTTTGTAGGCCCTATGTTGTAGTCAGAAGCTGGTGGTCTATATACCCCACCAATTATAATTTGAAAACCCCTCACTGAGAATTTTAACCACAAAGCTTCCACATCTATATTTTTGAGTTCAGACAGCCTGGTTATCATTATACCTTTGGTTTGCATCTTCTGCTCAACGTAGACTTCTCCTCCTCCTCCCTGTCCTCCTCTTTGTCTTCTCTATCCTTCCTGTAAACACTACACTGTAAAATTTATTAGTGAGTCTGCAATATCCAAATTTAACCATGTCTGTGTAAGGACAGTGATACTTGGTTTCATGAGATCAACCTCCAAGACAAAAAGATAAAATTTAGACATTAGGATGATACATTAGTGTATAGAATCTTCTGGGGAAAAGTTTCAACTGCTACTGCCTGTTCAAGTTTCCCTTCTTTTTCATAATATGCGATTGTCCTTTTACAAATTCGATTGTCAGATTTGGGTTTTCTTTCCGCTTTTTCTCTAGTTTCTCATTTAAATATCTTAACTTGTGTCTCTGCATTGGTTGAAGGTTGGTTGGATTTTTAATTGTAATCCCTTCCAGAGCACTTTAGTTTTTAGCCAGTATCTTCCTAACCACTAATGAACAATCAGTCATAACTTTAACTGGTCTAAGATGATTGTGGTTTGGATATCCAGCAATCTTCTTTCTTCCCAATGTGATGACCTTGACTGTTGCTCTTCTATCTCTGTTTGACGGAACTCTTTTCACAATACTTGTATCTTCAGCTCTCCGTGTCTTTGACTCTTTAATGCCGTGTACAATGATGTTGAATTTTCTCAACCTATGCTCTTCCATTTCTTCAAAGGTTCATCAAATAGTGGGTGCCCTCCTATGCAGATCTTGCTCAAGTCTTTCAATTCTTCCAGTATTGTTTGCCTAAGTATCTGCCAGTTTATCAACTTTTGCGCCCATTTTAACAACCTTCCCTTCTAATCCTTTGAATTGCTCAATAAAAATATCAACCTTGTCTGATAGGCACTTAACATTATTTTTTATATCCGTCAATCCTTTTTCTTGTTCCGAGATCATCTTTGTTTCCAGATCAGTGAATTTAGTATCCAAACTTGACGGAATTTTGCCCATTTCCTTGTGAATAGCTTTATCACTGATTCATTCCCCATTTCAACTTGTTGTGTTTCTAGAGTCATTTCAAACATGTCAAGACTCGTCAGATTTCAGAATCATTATACATTTCCAGATGAATAATACTTGCACCATTTTAAAATTGTAAGTCATTTAATGTTTTTATTATTATGAAATGTTTTAATCTTGTACATATTCATCAGGCTAGGCACTGTCTACCTTGCGTACCGCTAGGAGTCACCACTGTTGTAAGTCCAAAATTGTGAAGGAATTATATATTGCTAATATTATGAAAAACATTCTGATGAATGGATGTGTGTATATGTTTACCGGTAATGTTATACAGTGCAGGTTGTTGTTGTGTGTGTGTGTGTTTGTGTGTGTGTGTGTGTGTGTGTGTGTTTACGAGGGTAGGTGGAAATCTTCAAAAGACACCATGCGGCCCGTACCACATGATAGTGTGAGATTTTTACCCACTAAAACCAACCTCCCTTCTCTTCCATCCTCCCCGCGGAACCGCCGTGAGGCATTACATCACGGGGAGTGGATTAGAGTGGCCTAGTCACCAGCCACTTCTCTTCGCCAAAAAACGTAGGAAGGATCAAACGAGGATCAATCGACTTCCCTTCTTTCCCTTTCTATTCTCCTCAGCTCAGCTATTATGGTCTGCGCATATGCGCTCACCGCATCCCAGTTGGTTTCTGAAGCGAGCATGCACCCAACCATTGCTTCGGGTGTCAGAGGGTCGATCCCGAGTATACTCATAACGTGCCGTCGCTGCAGATGGAACCGCGGGCACTGGAAGAACACATGCTCGGCGTCTTCGACAGCAGGTTCACATAGTGGACAGAATGGGGTATCCTCCAGCTTGAACCCTTGGAGATGTGCCAGAAAACATCCATGTCCAGACAACAGCTGGGTCAAGAAGAAATTTACTTCGCCGTGTTTACGGTTGATCCACGGTGCAATGAAGGGAATCATGCGGTACGTCCATCTTCCTTTAATGGACTTGTCCCATCGATCCTGCCATTCGAGCAGTGTTGTTGAGCAGTCTGGGTTCTCCTCTTCTTTGTGATATCGCCTCCGTCTCTCCTGCGCCAAGATATCGACAGGAGGCATCCCTGCGATGACGCACACTGCATCGTTTGACACAGTGCGGAATGCACAACCTCCCCCCAATGCTGATAACCTGTACACTGACGTCATCCCTCTGATGTAGCTATTTATCGACGTGGAGTTGGCCCATACTGGGGCTCCATAGAGCAAGACTGACCTCACAACCAAAGCCAGAAGCTTCCGTTTCTCCTGACAGGGCCCTATGTTGGGCATTAGTCTCGACAGTGCTGCATTAATTACCGCAGCTTTATTGCTGGCGTACTTCAGGTGGTGAGCAAATGTCAGACGGGCGTCAATCATGAGACCAAGATATTTGATCGACGGCTGTGATGCAATACGATGGTCTCCGACTTTGAGAGTGATGGTTTCTCTCTTTTTCCTGCTAGAGACTAGGATAACCTCAGTCTTGTGCTCAGCTAACTGCAGCCCTGAGGACTTCAACCACTGACTAACAATAGCGATCGCTTCGTTGCAAATATACACAATTTCCTCAATGTACTTCGCAACGGCGACGATAGCAATGTCGTCCGCGAAACCAATAATACTGGTGCCTTCTGGGAGGGGAAGCCGAAGAATCTCGTCATACATCACATTCCATAATGATGGACCCAATACCGACCCTTGCGGGACACCAGCCGTGATATTATGTACCTTCGGCCCATTACTTGTATTGTAAATGAGGGCTCTATTACTCAGATACTCGGCCACAATCTTCCTCAAGTACGTTGGCACATTAAATCTGCGGAGAGCTTGGTGAATATTACTCCACCTGGCCGAGTTGAATGCATTTTTAATATCCAACGTAACGACAGCACAGTACTGTTTTGGGCCTCTCTTCCATCTACTTCCTCCAATTGCTTGTCGGGCGGTGTTAATGACAAGCTGGACTGCGTCAACAGTCGAGCGGGCTCTGCGGAAACCATACTGATTTTCCGAAAGGCCTCCTCTCTCCTCCACAGCTTTCTCCAGTCTGGTACTAATAATTCTCTCCAGAACCTTGCCAGCTGTGTCCAGCATACACAATGGCCGGTATGATGATGGATCTTCGGGTGATTTATTCCCCTTAGGGAGGAGCACCAAGCGCTGTTTTTTCCATCTTTCTGGATACACCCCTTCCCTCAAGCAAGAATAATAAAGATTCACAAAGATGTCGGTGTGAGCAAGTATCGCAGTCTTGAGGGCAATATTGGGAATGTTATCCGGTCCGGGAGCCTTTGTGTTGCCGATTCTGCTGATTGCGTGCAGAATTTCTTCTTGCGTGACTGGAGGAATTATTTCTAGCTCAGATAACGCTATATTATCTGAGTCACCGGGGTGGTTAGGGAATAGGGCTGTCACAATTCTGAGCAGTATTTTGGGGCAAGTTGGAGAACGTAGGTGCCGCTGTCTTAACCTACACATGACCGTCTTGTACGGCCTACCCCATGGATCCTTTTCCACCTCGTCACACAGGCTTTTGGCGCATAAGCGTTTGCTCTTGCGGATTTCTATTTTCAACTGGCTTCGAGCGAGTTTGTATTGCTCTTGCAATTGAGGAAAGTTGTCTCTGCCACGAGCTCTCTGGTACTGTCTTCTGGCTCGAAGGCACCTCCGTCGTAATTGGGCGATTTCCTCATTCCACCAGTAAACTGGTGAACGTCGAGAGATTGCTCTCCGTCTAGACATAGCCGCATCACAGGCTTTGGTTACCCATTTCATCACCTGCCCAGCTTTGTCATCTGCGGTACCTGTTGGCACTATCGTCTCCAAACATTGTCGGAAAAGTTCTTCGTCGAACGTTTTTGCTTTCCACCCAGCTGCCTGATATTTCGGCGCAAAATTATCCCGCCGCTGATTTTGCACCTCGTACAGAAGTGCCTGGTGGTCACTATGGGTATAGTGTTCACTAATTCTCCAGGACACTCCCATTCTCAAAAGATTGTCTGACATGAACGTCAGATCCACAACAGATCCCACGCCCCCTCTGCGGAAGGTGTGTATGTCTCCCGTGTTGGCGAGTTCTACATTCAGAAGGGAGAGGGATGCCAGAACTGCTCGACCTCGCTCATTAGTGGACGAACTACCCCACTCAACCGCCCAGGCGTTGAAATCTCCAGCTATCACCAAGGGGCTTCGTCCTCCTGCGTCGTACACTAAGCGGTCAAGGAAGTGCTCAAACTCGTCCATTGTCGCGTTTGGTGAGGCATAACAGCTGTAGATGTAAACGCCGTTGATTTTTACCCAGACAAATCCAGCTCCGGGTCTCGTCATAACTTGCTGGAATGTGTGTTTTCCACACGCCCAGATTGCCGCCTGGTTGTGGAGGTCAGATACCCACGCTGTATCTTCACAGTTAGTATACTGCTCGCATACTATTGCTAAATCAGCCTCCCATTCCCTAACCGACTGTGCCAGGATATCCTGGGCGACTGCGCAATGGTTGAGATTGAGTTGTATAATTCTCATTTTCTATCCGTTATTGCTTTCTGCGCTTTTTGGTACGATGGACACCTGCTGCACCCAGTAGCATGTCTGCCTTGGTTCCCCTTTTCTTCACAAAGCAAGCACTTTGCGTCATTTGTGCATGACTTAGCAAGGTGATCATCACCACCACAATTCATGCACAAGTTGGACCGGTCATGTGAGTTTTTACATGCTTTTCTGAGGTGTCCAAAATCCAAACATCTGTAACACCTCAGGGGGACCTTCTTCTCACGCAGAGTGCAGTACACCCATCCTATTCTTATTTTACCGATGGCCAACAATTTGTTAGCCACCGCAACAGGAACGCTGACTATTGCTACCTGTGTTCCACCATAGGATGGTCTTAGGGATTTGACCACAGTAGCTGGGAGATCACTGGCTTCGGGAAGTTTGTCCACCAGAGCCTTATGCACTTCCTCTTTAGTTGTGACCTCATCCAGGTCCTTCACCTAAATAGTCACGGTGCGAGTGAGAGCCCTCACATCAGTGTCCGATCCAAACACCTTCTTTACAGAGGACTGAAAATCTGTTGTTTGCCCTCCGGCAGACCGCTTCAGTTGTAGAAGAAGATCGCCGCCAGCTGTCTTCCGAATGTGTGTGACATTCTCGCCCAGATCCATAAGCTCAGGATCAGTTTTCATTTTTTTAAGGATGTCCACGTACGTCAACGCGTCGTCCTTCTTAATCGTGTGTGTGTGGGGTGTGTGTGTGTGTGTGGGGTGTGTGTGTGTGTGTGTGTGGGGATGTGTGTGTGTGTGGGGGGTGGGGGTGGGTGCGTGTTCACTTTTCTTTGAAGCATGAATTCTTTTTGAAGGGAAAATGTAGTAAATGATTCTGTGTTAAATTGAAACCAACATAATAGAAAATAATCCAAAACAGTTGTGTTTTTTAAACAGGTTTTTTAGTGCTTTTAACTCTTTTCTTTAATTTTTGCTGACATGTAATTACTGAATAAATGCTATTCAAAGGTAATTTTGACATTCAAATATACAAAAATTTTAATTTCTGTCATTCTTTTGGTTATAGGCCCCACGTTTAGCTCCTGAGTTGGAATTTATCAGAGCTCTCATATCCATTGGAAAACTGCTTAGCACCATTCCTACAAAGGAGGCTAAAACAACACGTCTACTTGCAGAATTGAGTACGCTAAATCTAAACCTTCCAGCTCGTGTGTGGCTTCCAATTCATAGCAGTGTGCCCCACCACATTGTGAGGATTCCTCCTCAGACTTCTGCTGTTCTCAATTCCAAAGATAAAGTGAGTATTTTCATGGAAACGCATGTCTTTATATAGTATAAATTCACTGTATTTTGAACTACCATTTTATGGGTCACATAATCTTATTCAATATACTACTCCATTCATTGAGAATTTTTTTGTAGGCCCCATACATAATTTATGTTGAAGTGTTGGAAGTTGAGGATATTCACACCTCTCCTGTCCCTACCAAAATTATGAATTCCCTTCGCCACACAAAATCCGAAGAAAACTTGGCTGGAGAAGGACAAGTGCAAGCAGAGAGTACTTCTTTGTGTGCCTTCAGTGTGTATGGCAATCCAGATGAAGAAACTGGAGATTGTTGGTCACAGGAAGATGATGAAATCTCTCAGCAGGTGAGACCATGAAATTAAACTTTCAAATTATGTTTTATTACTTGTTTCTTGTCATATGAGCCAATTGTCTCTTGCCAGTATGATTCAGAAATGCTGATCACAACTTTGCAGTATATGCAGTTACGTAAGCCAATGGACCGTGATACTATATCACAGCTCAGCCAAGAATCGAGTGATTCTCGAGAGCCACCCGTGTTTATTGCTGGTGATATCCGCCGGCGATTATCTGAATCACTCCACGACTCCCGGCGTGCTACCTTCAATCATGATCCTGAGGACCCTTCAGCTGCTGCCCTGAAAGAACCATGGGGTGAAAAGGAGCGTCGCGTACGGGAAGCCTCTCCTTATGGCCACTTGGCTTCATGGAGGTTGCTTTCAGTGATTGTTAAGTGTGGAGATGACCTGCGGCAGGAATTACTAGCATCACAACTGTTGACCATGCTTCAGCGCATTTGGGAAATGGAGCATGTTCCTTTGTGGGTTCGACCCTATCGGTGAGATTTTTAAATTTTTTTAATTTTCATGTGAAAATGTTCTGTTAAATATGTTTTGATTTAGCAGTCAATCTGACAAATTTAGAAAAAGTGCTAAGTAAAGTAACTTTTTTTCAGGATATTGTGTCTGTCCAATGATAGCGGTTTGATAGAACCTATTCTCAACACAGTTTCTTTGCATCAAATCAAAAAGCATTGTCAACTGTCATTATTGCAGTACTTTGCTAGGGAGTATGGCTCTCATAATTCTGAAGCATTTTTGACTGCACAGAGGAATTTTGTGCAAAGTTGTGCTGCTTATTGTTTGATTTGTTACTTAGTTCAAGTGAAAGACAGGTAATTTTCCAGATTAAATATAATGCTTAATGTAATTATCTGTTTGGATATGTTCATGTGAAAGTGATTTGTGCATTTTACACAAATGCTGAAATGCTCACACACCTGCTCACATTAAATGTAAAATTTGGTATTAACAATTTTCGTACATTGCAAGCAATGTTTTTAATTTATTTAATTAAATATTTTAAAGTCTTATCAACAATTTGGCTTTTAGTGACTACTATGAATACATTTAATTTTACATTTCTTATAACAAATCCACAGATGTTTGTGTGTGAATAATGATATCTGAAATTATGGATGATTTTTAAATACTTGTAGGTTGTGGAAGAGTGAGAAAACCCAATGGAGTTATTGAACAAAGGCTCTAACCAGATAAGGGGGCTTTCAGTACATAAACTTCTAGAAGGAGTTTCAGATAGTGCTACTTATAAAATGTAGACAATTTCATATGCTTTTGAGTGCTCAAACCGACAAATATCAAGGATTTGATTTACGACCTGGCGGGACGATTTCATAACTATGCTTTTTTACAATTTCCGTGTCTTAAATAATACAATGTGTTTTAATATGTTTATAAAACATGTAATATTGTCAAAATTGGGAGAGGGAGGCAGAGGAGAGTGTGTGTGAGAGAGAGAGAGAGTGTGTCAGAGTGTCAGAGTGTGTGTGTCAAGAGTGTGTGAGTGTGTGAGCGCTTATAATGGACAGTACATACAGAACCCATGATAAAAGTGCAAATAATAACTACCAGATACGATCATTCTGTGGGCAGAAAAAAAGTGCCCTTATGCAAACCATTTATGATTTGTACTACTGATGGGTATATTGTAGAAATCGGTGGTCCATATTTAGGATTTCAAAATTATGCTTATCTACTCAAGCATATGTTGTCTGTCTAATGGGAGAAGCAAAATTTTGAAGAAAGGCGATGTTTCTATACTCACTCAGGGATTTAGGGACATACAACAAATGGTATTAGATAATGGTTTTATTGTACTTATGCTGGCATTAAAAGGTAAAAGAAATCAGTTGATTGCGGAAGAATCTAACGAATCTCGACTCGTTACAAAATTATGATAGGTTTTAGAAGCCCTTCACGGCATTATTGGGACAAAGTTTAAATTATTACACCATTAGCTAGATAATAAACTATTACCTGTTGTAGGAACTTATGTTAAAATAGCGTGTTTAACCCACAACTTGTGTGGGAAACAGTTTAATTCTGACAAAGGATATAAGGAAGAAATTGTTAGTCATATCAATGCTAGAAAAGATTTTCGCAATACTCTTACCACAGAGGTTGATAGCTGGACCAAAAACTGTACATTTTTAAAGAAATTTCTTCTTCAGTGATTTTAGGCTTCCCAGAACTGACTGAATGAGAATTAATCATTTTCTTCTTGGGAACGTATGAGCTAGCTCTCATGCAAGGTACTTTTCACGTAATGTCAGGCCCCCAGCAATTTTATCTAGGATTTTTATTGATGGAAATATTTAACTTGTAATCAACAAAAATAGTGATAACTAAAACCTTGTTAGTTTGTATACGTATGTGTGTATTTTAATGTCGTAAAGCAATTTTGTTTTGAATAAAAAATATTATTCAATGTATAATAAAGATTCCCAACAATATTCAGACATTTTCTATTATTATTTATCGATTTTGACAATATTACATATTTTATAAACATACTATTTAAGACATGGAAATCATAAAAGAGCATGGTTACAAAATCGCCCCACCAGGTCGTAAATCAAATCCTAGACATTTCCCAGTTTGGGCACTCAAAAGCGCATGAAATTGTCTACATTTCATAAGTGGCACTGTCTGAAACTACTTCTGGAAGTTTATGAACTAAGTGAATTTATATATACAGTGCTTACCAAAAGAATAGGGACAGCGCCCTGTAATGTACTTCACAATTCTGTACCTATGTTATTGTGAATTATAGCCAATGGTAACTTTTTCCTAAATGTACTCTGCAAGAGAAATCATTTGACACTAAGAACGTCCTTCACACACAAATAATGACAAAAGTTATAGCTGTTTTTAACTTTGAAAATTATTGCAAAAATCTGACATTTTCAGTATAAAAATATTCTTAACAACTAGACCATAGCACCTATACCAATACCCCCCCCCCCCCCCCACATATCCATTGGTAGAGCTACATTTTTATTGAATGTTCTTAAAAATAAAAAATAAAAAAAATTTCCGAAATATTGCTATGTAAAAGTTTTGAAAAAGAAGGGAAGAAAACACAATCTCTTTATTGAAGTTGTTGAGATCACAACGAACTTGTAACACAAGCAATAACAACAAGATAATCTGACAAATGACTGCTCTAATAGCTTTCTTTTATTTATTCAGTGTTACAAATACTTGTGAACAAAATTCAACGGTTAGGTTCAGTTTTGGCGTGAAATTTGAATCAAATCTGTTTTTCTTTGTGAAGTGTTTTTTTTTTTCCTTCTTTTTCAAAACTTTATTGGAAAATAATTGGCCTAGATGCTACGGTCTGCTTGTTAAGAATATTTTTACATTGAAAATATCCATCCTTTGATATAGTTAATGGTGTTTGAATGGTAATTATAGCCTGAAAGTTCAGGCATTTACTTTTACCAAAATAGCATGCAAAAAGGCATTTATTCAAGCTCAAGTAAAGGCGGGAAAAGGTATGCAAACAATGAAAACTCGCTTTTGAAAAGAAATATAAAAAATTCATAATTGAAATGATTCACTTTTGTGTAACTGTAAAATTTACATTAACACTTACTGTGTAAGGAAACTTATCTTTTCTTGTAATTTTGATTCCACGTGACCATCTGGTATGATGGCTACAAATTTTTTTTTCCTCATGACACTGTCTCTATGAAATGCTTATTATGCTTATTATGGACTCCCCTTTCAATGTTGAAATGGCGTAAGTGAAAAGGAAATTATACTTTTCGTTCTTCGTACTTGTGTAATCACCAGCTGTGAGAAGGTTATATCTTACACAAAGAGCTGTCCTCAAGAAGGATTGGAGGCCATACTCAAAAGTAGGATGAGATTCCTTGTGAGGGAACAAAGTCTGTTGCCATCAATGAAAAAAATCAAATATCTTTTTTGGTATCATCTTACTTTTTCATTTAGATTTTTAACACAGCCTCTGCTTTCACAAAAAGACAAAACATGACCTTGCCTCTGTATTGTCCGTGCTGTCAGGTAAATTATCATCTTGATAGAGATCGATGCCAGGGCAAAGAAAGAAAACAAAATAATGACATAAAGACAAAAATAAATGGAAAAATAGGCATCAGAATCTAAAATACACCAAAAATGGCAAAATGAGTATCTCCAAAAGTAGAATTAAGTGATTCCTCTTGTTAAAAGATATAAAATAATAATAATAATAATAATAATAATAATAATAATAATAATAATAATAATAATAATAATAATAATAATAATACTAAGGGGCATTTTGCCAAACTGAGGTTTACTGTAATGATGAAATTAAGTGAAAGGGAAACCTGAGTTTATTAAAGTAATGAGTTACACTCTCTTGGATTTATATGTGAATGGTTTCCTTGACTGGAAAATTTTCCATTGTGATTCACAGTATATTAATTATAAAAAATAGTTTGTAGTAATTGATATTTTGTACTAAATATGTGCAAGGACACTTCACTGTATTTCCATAATCACTTCCAGCCTGACTTTATGTTCAAGAGCTGTTGAAAATTGCAATTTCATTTCTTTATTCTAGAATCCCTTGTAATATATAACTGAACACTAAGCATTGCATTTCAGCTATTAGAAGTTAATCTAAGAGCTAAATCAAAAACTGAATCAAAAAGCATAAAAGTGCATGTCCCTATTGATCTTACTGATGAGTCTTCATATTTTAGTCAATGAACGTAAATCCATTTGCATGTATTCTAAAATTTAGTAATTAGTGTAGTAATAGATTTGAGTGAGTTTGCTCTATGGAGCATCTCAATAAATTTAGAAACGTATCTGAACTTCTTTTTCAGTTTCTTTTAGAGAATTAGGATGGAAGAATTGATTTACTTTTACAGAGAATTATATTTATTGATCTTATCCATTGTTTTATTTGCAGGCATAACGGTAATATTTTACTAAACAACGAAGGTCATCTCATTCACATAGACTTTGGATTCATATTGTCCACATCACCACGCAATCTGGGGTTTGAAACTTCTCCATTCAAACTCACCCCAGAATTTGTGGAGGTAATGGGAGGATTGGATTCTGACATGTTTAAGTACTTCAAAATTCTCATTTTACAAGGTCTTGTTGCTGCAAGAAAACATATGGACAAAATTCTAAGCCTTGTGGAGATAATGAGATCAGGTACATTTTTGTTGTTGTTGTTGTTGTTGTTGTTGTTGTTGATATTATTATTTTGATTTTGTATGTATAACTCAACCAAGCAGAGTGTAGGACTGGCAGTGAGGACAGCACTGTACTTTGTTTTGCTTCGGAGAGAAAGAGACAGAGCTGTTGGTATACTCAGGGCAACTGAAAACTGAAGCAAGATCCGAAGACATGTACTATATGGCTCTCTTGTCATGCCATTTTGTGTTTAACAACACCCTTGACAGTTCATTTAAATGGCAAAAAAATGCTGACACATCCGATAATTATATTAATAGCAATGTGAAGAATGGATGTATTTTGAGTCCCTGAAAGTAACCACATATTCCATACATGCTACACAACAAATTCTGCATTATGAATACATTATCTTATTTGATATAATGAAAAACATCCAGAATTTTCTTAACATCCAGATTCCCATAAAATACAATGTAATGGAGATGTGTTTCAAATCGTTAATGAGTGATCAAATTATTAAAGAAATGTTTCTATGGAAAATTATATGAGCAAAACTAATTTGGCTGATTAATTAGCATTATGTACTATGTTATGCAAAAATGTTTTATTACTTGGAACAAGAACATGAATGCACCAGACTATACCGCCCCAGTGCTAACCCGTGATGCAACTGTCGCCGTTGTTAGTTGTCGGATGTACTGGTCTCTCTTCAGTCGTACACTTCTCTTGGTCGGGTTGTACTGGAATGATCATTCAAGCACATTCACAGAAATAAGCATCTTCATTGTAGTTTCTGTCTTAGATATTAGTTCTGGCCTTAACCTCTGCCTTTCCCTTGTATCTTTTCCAGATTGATGTGTTGTATCATTCTTTAGGTGCATATCTAGTTACAAAGGAATGTTTCACAGGTGCATGCTACCACCATGTCAGTGTCTCACAGACGAAGACAGTCCTAACTTCTCCTTCCCTGTCCTGTGGTACAGTATTCCTCCTGTCCTTTGTTCCTGATCTACATTCCTTGGTCTTGCAAGTAACAAGTTTTAGAAAGAAATGTTTGGTTTATAGGGTCTCAGCTGCCATGTTTTAAATCGGGAGCAGCAACTCTTCAAGCTCTCAAAAACAGATTTCACCTCAACTTGACTGAAGAGCAGCTTCAGCAACTTGTTGACAACTTGGTGGAATCCAGCATCCATTCTCTTAGCACCAAGCTGTATGATGGCTTCCAGTATCTCACCAATGGTATTCTTTGAAACCCTACATATTGTGAAATGGACTGTGAAGAACGCTGGTAATCTCATGTGTGTTCGTGTCATGCATTGTTTTCCTGATTGGTCCATTTGTAAGACTCAAAAGAATTTAATACAATATTATGAACTGTATAATGTTAAAATAGGAGTTATTGTATTGTGGCAGCTATCATTGCTGCATTCTCAAAGAGATTTTAGCATTAGCAGAGCTAAATACAAAATGTGTATCTTGTTTCTTATGTATGTATGCGTGTATGTTTCTTTGTTGTGTGTATGTATATTTGCGTGCGTGTGTGTGTGTGAGGTAATTCTCCATTGGTTCATAGTGTGATCTGAAGAATTACTGTTCTTGTTACTATGACTCTAGGAGAACAAATATTCTGAAGACCATGAATTTTGAAAGTATTTTATGTACAGTGGTGTCATTGGATGAGCTGATTATTCTAGGAGCATTGTGTTCAGAAACAGCTTGTGCTGAATCACACTTTTTGAAGCATTTGATTGATCGTTGTAATATTTGCTCTTCTGACCCATACTTTTTCTTTGACATTTCTGTTTTATTTCACTATTCAAAGAGCTTATTGCTTCAAGACTGCAGTTGTGACAAAAAATAAGAAAAACTCCAGTCAAGTGGCTTTTTTAGTCCTTTTTGTACATAAAGCAGTAATTGATAGTTTATAAATGGATCATTGTGTTTTCAAAAGTTTTATGTAAAAATGGAAGTTAAAAAGTGACTTGTGATTTGCTAATTGGCTCTCAAACAAGAGGCTAATAAATTCTCAATCAGTTTTTGTCTTCAAATTTGTGAAATCCTATTTCATGCCTTGACAATGAGCCCTCATAGAATGTGGTTTACAAGGTTATCTTGGTGTAATATAAAGAGTGAACATGGACAATTGATCATTTTCCAAGTCTGTGTTAAGTACAAATGCAACACAATGGAAAAGACTGAAAATGTAGTTGAAACAGTAAGTTGCATAAGTTATACACCAAAATATTTGCATGGGTGTGGAGTTTGAAATACTCATTTCCTGTTACTCCTTTTCTTTATTGAAGAAGGCTTTAGTCTTTTTTATATATATATATATATATATATATATATATATATATATATATATATATATAAATATATATATTATATTGTTGTGTATAATGAGGGTTAAATTTCTCTTTCTGAATGCGGTGTGTTATTATCAAAGTTCACAGTATGAGATGGAAGAAAAGAATCCATCATTTTGCATGTAGATTAGAATTTTGTACGTATCATGAAGTCTATTGCAGTTGTATTGCAAGAAAATAATGGTTATAAACTGTAAAATTGCTTGGCGTCCATTTTGTATAGTAGGTCTGCCTTATAACAGTTGAAAAGGAAATGACTTCATTATTGAATTATTTTCCTGTAAAGGAATCCTGTTATTTTCATGCTTTTATGGCATACTTCTGAACTAATTCATTGTAAATGTACAATTTGTTTATAATGAACTGACAGTTATTGCTTGCTCTTCAGTGCCTTCTGTTTTCCTTTCCACTTTTCATTACAGATACTCTTCGTTAGAAAAAGGTTATGATGTTGAAGACTGACAAGCCATGATTCATTACTTTTTTAATTTTTGTAAGATTATATTTTTTTGTGCTTGAAAAACTAAAAATATTTTTGTTTTGCTCTGAAGATAAAAAGTGGCTTTTCAGTGTCTGGCAAATATTCATGCTCTTACAAAATTCAACACTTTCTTTTACGAGGAACAAAATTGGAAATTTTTCTACAATGCTTGTATATTTCTTTTACTTATTTACATAAGCAAAGAGGACACAATAATTAACTTATAGTTAAGTAAGTTTGGAAATGCATAATTTCATTTTTTAAGTGAACATTTTAAACTACTTCATAAACAATATCTCAGCATTTGGCTGAAACACTATTAAAAAAAAAATAATAATAATGAAGTTAGCATTTTGATTTGTATTAGAAATATAATATACAGTTACAATTGTATAATACAATATTTTTTATGTAAAAAACATATATATATATTATGATTTAAAGTGATGTAGTTAAGTATGAATGTTTAATTTCTTACAAAAATTGAGTGCAATTTTTTTTTCTTTCCTTGTGAAGGAGAATCCTTCATCAAATTTCTGTAGAAATACTAAATGCAAAGTACATGCATTTCCATTTCTGCATTTTTGGGTTTAAAATAACACGAACATCAACTGTTATATGACAGTACATTGGGATATAAATATTTTAATTTACCATAAGTTTTATCATGTATAATGTTATGGCATTTGAAGGAGGAGTGCAAGGTGTGCCTACCCACATACCTACATACTACCTACCTACATAGGTGCTGGAAAGTAATTACATTTTGTAATTGCCAGTGATTATATGTATGTCTTGTACAATGTCTTCTATTTATGGAATAAACAGTGTTTTATTTATATATATACTGAGAAAAAATTCTACCAGGCCCTCTCGTGAGACACTTGTTAGAACAGGTCGTCTTAATATGTATTAATGTTCCAATACATTCATACTGTTAATGGTATTGCTGTTCATTCCCATTACATCTGTTTGATATCAATTATGTCTATCAATGTCATTCCATTTGTATTTTATGAGATAAAAATGAATCAATCATGGATTGATTTGTATGATTTGCATCCTCAAAATTAAACAGGAATTTTTGATGTTAAAGAATCTACCCATATAAATATAAATTCTGGGTCATGACATTGTAAAGAGTTGTGGAATTGTCTTTCTTCTACAGTGATATTACTATATGAAGTGTCGTTAGAAAGCTTTCATTTAATAAATTAGTAGTTTTATTGAGTATCTTGTCACATGTATTTATTGCCATCCTGAAATCCTAATCCCAGAATTCAACAGTGCCCGGCCTGGTTAGCTTTGTTAATTGGATACGTATTTCTCCCGATTCCTTCTAATAAAGTTTATATAATTTTTCTGTTGGAATAATGTATTACACATGCGCGTCATTAAATTTAAGCGGAATGTTCCGAGATACTCATTATCTCGATAGCAAGACAGTTGAACGCTATTAAAGAAATTTAGTTATTAGCATGACTGGGCGCCACGGAAGCTCGGTAAACACGGGTAAATTCCTGCGGCTTCTAGTATAGTGATATCTGTTGTACAGGTTTTGTCGCCGTCAATTCGTGGTTCGCAAAGGAATTCCTGAGTGCATCGCACTGTATGTGAAACTTCAAGGTGTGATTTCGTCAGTCAAATTGTGATAACACCGTCTTGCGGACAGTAATCCAACGTGGCCGTGATTTATCAGGAAAATTTGTGAGCAAATATACTGCATGTAGCCCACGTTTATTTACGTTAATTTGGAACCTGAAGCATTCGCAAATGAACAAATTGTAGCGCCCGTTTTGACGTTTGTGGGCAACTTAACCTTACTTCTCATAATGTTAACTACTCTCACATTATAATTGCTATTGCTTAATTGAAAAAGCTAGTAACAATCTTTAAAAGAAAATTAATATGATGATAACTAATATAGCTTGCCGGGCTACGTATTTTCGCTGTTCGCGTTTATCGGGTATAAAACATAACATTCGATTTCTTTCTAATGCAGTACGTTGCAGTGATAAAGTTTTTTCTGCTAAAATTTTAGAATCGGTTGACACTAGACGTTCTTTTGGGAGGAATAGTTTGTATAATCGTTCTGTAAGTGCATCGGTGAGGTTCTGTAGTCAACGGTCTGATGGGTCAGATGGCGAAGAACCAAGAAAACCAAAGCAGGAATCGTCACATAAAAGTGGAGATGAGTACCCTTCGCACCACAGCCTCCCTGCAACAGTAGCTGTCCCTGAAGTGTGGCCTCAATTGCCTTTAATTGCAATTAGCAGAAATCCAGTATTTCCAAGATTCATCAAATTGGTTGAAGTATGTGTAAATGTACCATATTTTGTGAAAGAGACAAGAGCAATGCATGCAAATATTTTATTTCAATTTTTTTCAGATAACTAATCCTGTACTAATAGACCTTATACGAAGGAAGGTAAAACTTAATCAGCCCTATGCAGGCTTGTTTTTGAAGAAGAGCGATGAGTAAGTTGATTTGATTTACTAAAATGTTCAATTTTATTTTCATTGAAGAAATTAATAAAGAAATTATTATTGCAGAAATGAAGCAGATGTTGTTAATAATTTAAAAGATGTTTATTCTGTTGGAACATTTGCTCAAATTCATGAGATGCAAGATTTGGGAGACAAGTTGCGTTTGGTTGTTATGGCTCATCGACGTATCCGTATTACTGGTCAGATAATTGATGATATGGATGCACCTTCAGGTAGGCTATGGATGATATTTTCGTGCAGTGTAAGGTTAATGTAATTAATTCAAGTTGTAATCAAAATAATAAAAATTTTAATAATTGGATTTTCTAACACCAGTTATTCACTGAAGTTAGAAAAGGTATGTTGTGAATAGTACGAGAAGTTCATTTTGACAAGTTCTGAAGGCTTGAAAAATTTAACAGAAACTAATCTACTTACATTTGATTGGAATAAACAACCTACTTTAACCCATTAAGTCCAACTGTTACATCAACACAGATTCTTCTCATTTTCTTCTTGTCCTTCAACTTTCTCCTCCTCCTCCTTTTTCTCCCTCTCCTCCTCCTTTTTCTCCCTCTCCTCCTCCTTTTTCTCCCTCTCCTCCTCCTTTTTCTCCCTCTCCTCCTCCTTTTTCTCCCTCTCCTCCTCCTTTTTCTCCCTCTCCTTCTTCTTTTTCTCCCTCTCCTTCTTCTTCTCCCTCTCCTTCTTCTTCTTCTCCCTCTCCTTCTCCCTCTTCTTCTTCTCCTTCTTCTCCCTCTTCTTCTTCTCCCTCTCCTTCTTCTTCTTCTTCTCCCTCTCCTTCTTCTTCTTCTTCTCCCTCTCCTTCTTCTTCTTCTTCTCCCTCTCCTTCTTCTTCTTCTCCCTCTCCTTCTTCTTCTTCTCCCTCTCCTTCTTCTCCCTCTCCTTCTTCTCCCTCTCCTTTTCCCTCTCCTTCTCCCTCTCCTTTTTCTTCTTCTTATTTTCCTCCCTCTCCATTTTTCTTTTATTTGACTATCTTACATATTGCATTATTTTAAACATTTGCAGAAAATAAGTTGTTTTGCAAAAGACTTAAGAAATGTTTTACTACAAATTTTCTCTCCTCTCTTTATTGCTGTTTTTTTAAATACGAGGTGCATTACTACTTTCCTTTTTCTTTCTTTTGTTTTCTTTTTTACTCAAAACCTTTAGATATTGGTCATGTATTCTTCTCGCATACTGCTTGTACAGCTGTGAGACAACTTTTTTAAAAAGAAGCACTGGTCTCGTTGTTGAAATCCCTACTTTTTCAAATAATCAAAATTTGTTGGCATTTTTCCAGTATTACTTACCATTTTGTCAAGATGTTTAATAAAAATTTGTCAGTATATATCTTAGAAATTACGACATTGTTTTATGGTTTGATTTTTATTTCAACACGAGAGTAATTTGATTTTTAGATTTTGAGAGAATGAACATTCTAAAGCATAGAATTTGTTTCATGTAAATTTTAAATGAATTCATTCATGTATAGGTTGAAAGGTATCCTTAATTGATTTTGTCATTTTTTGTCGAATGTTGTTAAGTCTTTATCATAGCTAATAATTGTAGTATCATCTGCATTTAGTAGTATCTCTTAATTTAGTAATAGTATCTCCTAATTTATAATCGGAAGGTACAGGAAATAATTTTTATACATAAAAATAGAAGGGTAAAATATAAATAATTTTCCGCAATAAAATGTGTGTTACATTAATTACTGGACAAAAGTGTGCCAGCACGGGGGCATGGTTAACAGCTGTGCGTGGTACCACATTCCTTCGGAAGCCATTTTGACTGTAGAATTCTAAACATGTGCAGTAAAATCTGTTTAAACCGGAAACTTGTACAAGCCGGAAACCTGCCTTAACCGGAAAATTTCGTTGGCCCGTGAAGTTAAATGGCATTTTACACAGCATAAAACGGAACCTCTCCAACACGGAAACAATGGTTTTTCATGTCCTGCAGGGAGAAAATCTTCATAAAACAGAATTCCTGTGCATTTAATGCAAGTAATATTGGCAGAGGTTGCGAGATGTTCTTAATAAAATGAATACATCTCCAAGCCTGTTGTAAATTTGGTGGAGAGATGCAAGATGTTCTTAATAAAATTAATACAGCCTGTTGTAAATTTTCTGTCCCTGCGACACATGATTTAGTTGTGGCTGCCAGACATTGGAAGAGAGGGGCTTCAGCTGTCAGCATCGACCTTGAGGTCGCTTGTCTCCCAAGGTGTATGCTGTAAGGGAATTCCCTCTCTCGTGACTGAGCGTGGGAAGGTGTACGGATATGGCTCCTATTCATGTGTCTCCCTGCCTCGCAATGAAAATCATACCCCCTTGACCAGATATGCATTGCTCAAAGCCATGCAAGGTTTTAAGAAAGTCATGCTGGGATGTGACGCATTGTGCATTGAAAGTGTCAGCAAGCTGTCCGAATACAGCCACTAGGCAGAAAGGTTTTGTGAATTTTTCAACTCGGAATCTGTCAGTGAAGGGTGTTTAATGTTTATTTGTTGATAATTTCTTCCATAAATACATTAAAAGCTAATGTGTTTTGAAAATTATAATAAAGTCATGTACTTCATTATTATTTTGGGGGTAGAAATGTCAATATCACTAGTGTCATAAAATGGACAACCTTGAATAAAAAGGAAACCTCTCTAAACCGGATTTTTTTTGTGTCCCAATCAAGTCTGGGTTTGACAGATTTTACTGTAACAAGTATTATACCTCAGCTTCTAGGTCAGTGATGCCCATCTTGAGTAGAGTTATTATCAAGTTTCCTGTATCCTTTAAGTAAAAGCAGAGATGTCCCCTTGTTTTGCTTTTGGACATAAATGTAACGCCACTACCTGAGCATGTCTTCTACAGTTGTTGGAAATATAGTTCTTCAAATTATCATTCTCCATGTTGTCTTGGCAGAAAGTAGATTCCTTCAAGAAGGGCTCGGTGAGGTATAATAGCCCAAATCTACAGCTGATTTGCCTTTGCCAATTGTTTTTATTACTCCAGAGTGAATGTTTTCTTACAATTCTTCCCAAAAAATGCTAGTTACCTTCTGTACTTGGAATTCAACTTGTATATGGCTTAGGAGAGGGATCCCAGAATTAAGAAAATATGCCCAGAATACACTTTTCTCCATAGCTTGTCACATCCAGTTTTTAACCGTTTTTGACAATAAATAAATAAATAAATAGAAATACTGAATATGAGGTAAAATTCCTCAAAACACGTATGCAGTAATGAAGCATCTGAATAAAATGTGAATTACATATTTTATTGTGAAGATTATTTCTATTTTTACCCATCCTTATGGATTTCCACAACATTTCTGAAGTAACTTCCTATTTTGTACATCAAACTAAAAAAGATCCAAGTATTCACCCTTGTGGAACCACCAAGATTATTGTTTTAAATTTTGATAATTTTTTATCATGTAAATACTCAGATATAATACTATACAATATTATACTAAAGTACTATAACAATGTGCAAGGATTGTCATTGAGTAGGAGTCGAAAATTCAAAAGGGAGTGAGGGGGGTCTGAGGCAAAGGGTTCTACTGAACGTTGCTTGAGAGTTACACGTATGATTTCAAGAGTTCATTAATTCTTTCTCTGCCCCAAACACACTTTTTTTAAAGTAATTTATGTGTCAGCATGAATGGCTTTAATTGGATCTATAAAAGGTACTAGATGTATGTAAATTATTTTCATGAGTGATTATTACATTATAAAAAACATGCCAAAATGACAGTTGACATGCCTTTTTTGATTCTGTGTTGTAATTTTACAAGTATATTCCATATACCCAAACACTATTCTTTTTGATATAAACTTTTCAGAAAGTTAAGTAAAACTTAACATGATTGTAATTATATGCATTAGATATATTGTCTTTCATATATAGCAGCCTCACTAGGCTAATTTTTCAAATATCTGGAAAAATGCATTCATTGAGCGAGTAATTTATTAGTGTACTAGTTGTTTTAATGAATTATGTTTTCACTTTTAAAGTATTTGACGAATCCCATCCAGAGGATTTGCTGCAAAATAGCTGATCAATTTCTCTAGTATCTGTATTGTTTAACTACAGAAAATTAGTAGTGGAGGCTTGGGGAGTCCATTATGAATATTGATTTTTTTAATGCACTTCATGCCATTTTTGTAATTGTGACAGACATTGTGTAACACGCTGAGACAGACTGACAGACAGACTTTGCACTGAGAAATTCAAGCCATTTTTGTAAAAAATTTTAAAATTCTTTTAGGACTTCATGTAAAGTACGCAACATTATTGTAAATTATCAATAATAAGCTCTGTAAGGACTTATCTACATAATAAATATTCTGAAACAATAAAAGAATATTCAAGCACGTTTGTCGAGAAATATACAGTAAAGAAATAGTATTGTATAATAATTAAATTCAAAATTGAATATCAGCAGCACAAACCAGTGTATTATCTCAGTTTCAAAATTCAACAAAGCCAAATTTACAATTGAAAAAGGATGAAAAGTGCAAAAGTTGATCAAATAACATTTCTTCTTAGTGCAATAGAAAACAAATTTATATCAAATAATTTTTCTAAAAATGTTTATATTTGTGAGAGTGTGTATGTGTGTCTATGAAATGTTGCGTTAGCGCAACGGTGGGACTTAATCGAAATTTTTAATTACACTAGACAGTTTAGATTTTGATCTTCGCAGAAACATTTTAAAATCATAAATAGCTCTTGCTATCCATCGAGCTCAATGCATTGTCTCGGGAAGATGCATCTTTAGTTTGCTTCTGCAATGACCTCCAAAAACATCAGGGAAAGCTCTAGTTCACAATGATCCCCTCCCATTGTTGGTTTATATAACTCTTTCCTCAAAGTCCAATATTTCTTTAATTTCGGACTGTCCCCAAATGTAACAACTATTGAAAGTCTTTCTACTTTTGTGTCCCTTATATTTAGTGCAGGTAACAGTTTACCATCCCAATGAATAGTAAGAATTTCAGATATATCATTCTTTAAAGAAGATTTAATTGTATCTCAACGTTCTTTGCTTGTGTCTGATGTGAAGAATAGAAGATTTATTAATAGTGAGTTCTTCGGAGTGTAGTGACCAAGTGCCTCTGTTGTCGCATGAAGGATGTATTCAGAATCTCTTACTCAGCTGGCATCAATCGAAAGCAGCCATTAGTTTAAGAGTAATGGAATTTTTGGTGCCATGCCCCTTGCAGCATTCTGTATTGATGTACCCTCAGAAGTCTCTCCTAAAAATTCACCAACGTTGAGTTAATCTGAATTTGGAAATTCGTCATCTGAATTTTCAGACAATGAAGGAGGTGCAGCAGATGTAGATGCTGCACACTTGATTCTCTTTCCTTTACTCTTTTTGAAATATTCTTTGTCTCGCTCTCTCTTCTTTATCCCTGGCTCAGACACTACTCCTGCAAGATAGCTTTTACGTCCTGCCTCTCTGCTGAAGTAAAAACAACAACATAACCATTCGTCCAACATAATCATTTGTAAATCAAGTTCATGTGCAATATCAAGTAAATTGTACAAATTATTTATAAACTCCTCTTATGATGCTTAAAAATATTTTCACGTTTGTTTGCGTTTTTTATAATTTCTTTGACTCCGAATCCAAGTTAAGTTTTTGCAAACAATGCTTATTTGCTCTTGTCGGAATTCTTGCTTTCTCCCAAGATATGCACTCACGAACCACATGTTTAGCACTTGCACTAACTGTTAATTTTACTTCCCGTATGTCATAAAATAAAACTTCAAGCACATATTTATTTGATGTTAAATTGTGTCCAGTTATTTCGTGTTTTATATTAATATTAACTCCTACTACAAACACACGTTCTCCGGTACTGCATAGGACATTATGGTAGAGTAACGAACTGTAAACACGTGTGACACGATCGATTGAAATGTATGTACTGTTAGGCCCGGGCCTGACTCAGCGCTGGGTGGTAGGTTTGGACATAGCCGACACACGAGTTCGAGCTCGTCGGCGCGGGTTAGAGTGCTCCGATCTCACAAACTTTT
>BLKR01009967.1:0-76314 GCA_011170035.1 Teleogryllus occipitalis
AGACATTCTCGTACTACTTAGTTTTCTCATTTCTTTGGTCTGGGCTAACATTTTGCTTTTGCCCCTTCCCAGCTGCCGTCTATTGCCCTCCAAGTATATTTTTCTTTTCTCGCTACCGCATACGCAGTAGAGAGAAAGTTATATACAGCAGCGGGAATAAGCGACGAATTTTCGCCCCAAAAACTCTTATTCCCAATCCCTGGGAACGAAAAAGTGGATTAATCCAGTTGCTAAATTTATAAAAAAAGTCTTGTAACACGTGGTGTAGCCAGAATCCGTTTCGCGGGTCCTTGATACGGGAAAATCGTTTGACGGCAAAACGTCTGTCCGTCTGTCCGACCTTCTGTGCGTCTGTGAACAAATCTAGTGGCTAAACCGTTCGGCCGATTTTCTTCAAAACTGACTTTCCTCTTTCGATCTGGCTGATGTCGCGGTCCCTTGAATATGAAACCGAAATTTTAATTTTGGAGGTATTTTACGTAAAGCCTCTGGAACATTCTCAATTTTTTTTAAAAAAATGGCTCCAACTTGTTTTATTACTATTTGCTCTTAGATAGTGTGAAGAGTATTTAAGAGAATTGAGCGCGTCTCATTTTCGTTGAAAACCTCTATTTTTCGAAAATTGCAAACAAATTTTCGGAGTCTTCTTACAACTAAAATATTAAAGGTAGAGATTTTTCCTTAATGAAATGTGCTCCTTGAAGATATATTTTGAAATAAGGTCATGCAGAATTTTTCGAAAATTTTAGTATTTAATTTCTCATGAAATGTAGACAATTTAAAATTTTCTTTAAATAATTTTTTCTCATAAACGATAGAAACATTTTTTTTTATGAAATATTGATCTCAAATAGCGTGTAGGACGCTTGAAAATTCTGACTTTTGAAAATTGCAAAAAATTCAAATTTTTATTGAAATGGGTTCATCAAAAACACATCTTCAAATAATGTAATATTCAATTTTTTTAAAAAATGAGTATTTTTTGCGCATTTTTGTGTCAAACATAAACCACTTTTATTTTCTTTAAACCATTTATCCATAAAAACGGCACAAATTTTTTGATTAAATTACAACATTTGACAGCGTAAAGAACGCTTAAGAGAATGGTGAATGTTTCATATTCGTTAAAAATCCTGATTTTTCGATAAAATTTTAAAAAAATGTTGGCGTCTTCCTACAACTACAATTGTGAAGATACATTTTTTCCGTAATGAAATGGGTTCATCAAAACAAGATCTTCAAATACGGTTACGTTGAATTTTTCGAAAATATGAGTATTTTTTGTGTAATTTGGCATCAAACATAGTCCCGCTTCGAATTTCCCGCGCTTCGTGAACGTAATGTGAGAGTGTTTGCAGGAAGTAGGATTCTACGTAAGTTAGAATTTGTATATTATTTCATATTTCTTTGTTCGTTTCTTACATTCGAGCTTTTGTTTTACGTTTACAAATTAATTTTCGTTTAGAAATTAAATTATTTAAAACCTATTTGATGATCCATACGTTTTGTCCGTGTTGCGAGGAATGTATTTGTATTTTCAATGCATTTTATTTCAAGCAATCTGCACACCTCCACCAATTAGGTTTTCTTTTTAAAAAAATACGATTTAAAGGTAATATGAAAGAAAAATTGCTAGCCTTCAGGGAATATGTGATTGGAATGCAACAATTGCACTCTGAGCCACGCAGCTAAGCGTGGCAGACGGCAGCTAAATTTCTGTGAATTACATCTCATTGTTTGGACATGATTTATCTACTTGAAATGTTGTTATAATTGTCAAATTAGTTTTGATATTTGCTATAAAATATTTTGTTTTCACATCTAATGTTCTACAATTTGCAATGAGCTTTACAAAAAACGAGTGAGATGTGTTAATTTGGAGAGAAATTGTGGTGTAAATAGCATGACAAAACTGCGCTGTCCCCTTATGGTAGAACTAATATATTACTTTAAGAATATTATAGAAGAGTAAAACGTCCTTCATTATGGATGACAATTTCCGTTGAATAATTTGGAGTCTTTTTTGAGAAAATGTGGTTAAAGCGTTTCTGTAAATACGAAATTTGATTTTTTTTCACGGAAAGCTTTTGAGTTTTGGAGAAACTTCCTTGAAATTAATCCGAAGCACAAATGCAATAATCTATGCAAATAGCTGATAAGATAAATATTAATGGATTGAGAGATATTTACAAAACTTCTATTTGTGAAATTTTCAAAAAAAAGAGCAAAATGGCGTTTATGTTGTCTATTGCAGTACATTTAGCAGTAACTTTTCTGTCGAAAACAACTGAATTTCAGAGAAACTTTGTAAGACATCATTTGAAGCACATGTTCTCATAAATGTAATGTATACAAATCGCCGATAATGTAAATATTAACAATGTGAGAAAGACGTCACACTTCTATAAATAATAAAGTCATAGCATTAAGGGACTGAAAAATTGAGAAAAGGTGAAAAATGTATTTGGAAGGCGATACAAGGCAGCTGGGAAGAGTGATTAAACTAAAAATCTGACCAGTCCGCAGAAATTAGAAAAGTAACTGGCACGAGAATGTCTGCTATTCTGTAGCACCACTAGTTTAGACTGCCTTTCTTTCATTTTATTTTTATTCAAGTGTATCAATCACTTAATAATACATTAAGGTAAGTTGTAACTGATACGATTAGATTTATCTAAACACTTGAACATCATCTCACTTTTAGTCCTAGTGCTAAAAACTGAACTTTTAGCATGTTACGGATGTCCTGAAAGGACCGCTTTAATTTTGTCGCCTTTACTTCGTAAGAAGAGAAAGTATTGTAAACATGCGCCGGAAAGCGCACTCTTATTGTCAGACTCTAATAATGAAAAAGTGGATAAAGCTTCTTCCTTTACATAGTAAATTACTTCCTCTATCACCTTCATACGAAAAATCGATTGTCCCATAAGCTCTGTGTCCGTGTGTGGTCAACGCTAGCGCCTAAACCGTTCAACCGATTTCCTCCAAATAGATATTTCGCGATCAATTTAAAGGAACTCGAGACCCTTCCAGTTCGAAATGGATATTTTATTTTTTGGGGGGTGGGGGTACATTATATGAAGTTTCATTTACATTTTCAAAATTTTCTCAAAAATATCTCGGAAGTTTTTGATTAAAATTTGATCTCGGGTAGCGTAAAGAAAGCTTAAGACAATGGTGAAAGTCGCATTTTCGTTAAAATCCCTGACTTTTCGAAAATTGCATAAATTCAACACTTTTTTGGCATCGTCCTACAAATACTTCATTGAAAAGAGAGATTTTACCTTAATGAAATATGTTCTTTAAAGACAGATCTTGAAATAACGTCATTTTGGTTTGAATTGTAGGTAATTTTTAAATTATTAGTTTCTCAAATTTTCTATTTAAATTTTCTCTACGTATGAATCAAAGAATGATAAAAAATGGAGCTAGTTCCAATTTCGGCAAAATCTCTGTATTTTCGAGAATTGGAAAAGGTAACAGAAAAATACAAGTTTTAAGATAAACATTTTTGTGTTCCAAAAAAATTAGATCTTTAAAGTAATAATGTACAGTTTTTTTGAAAGAACAAGAAGTTTCAGCGCAATTTCTGGTTGAAAGTAATGCAAATTATAAATTTATTGTATTGCAAATTATAAATTATAATTTTCTAAATAATTCCAAATTTTTCTTCAATTCTGAAAAGAATGGGTTAGGTCTCTTTTTGTTAAACTCTCTAAATTTTAAAAAATAAATTTAAAAATAATGCGAGAAAGTAAGTACTCTTGTAGCATCGTTAGTTTCTATGGGCTCTCTAAAAATTTAAATTTTGAAGGTCATCGACAAAGACAATCAGTGTTTGAAGCATATCATTTATAATTTTCTAACAAGAGCAAAATGAAGTATGATCACGCTTACATTTATATAAACGTTTTATATAGGTAAGAATAAATATTACTAATTAATATTTTGGTCAGTTAAATTTATACTTTTTGTTCAAGTAAAATGCAACCACATTCATATAAATAATAAACAACTATGACAAAAGATTTCATTGTTGAAGATATGTCAAAAGGAGAGAAAATATTATGACCCTAGGGAGCAAATATTTACTTCACTCCTGCATTTGATAAATATAGAAACAGACTTCTATTTATGAATTTAAAAACAAATGCAAACAGTTCTCCGATTTAATTACGTGTTGTTCCGCTATAAATGAAGAGAACGTTACACATTATTTTATAGAAATTGCATTTACACATTTTCTTTCTCCTTCAGTTTGATTTGCTAGTTATATTTCGAAGTATAAAATGAGCAAAGATGTATAAACCCAAAGAAAAAAAGCACTATCTTAATTGCCTATCATTTGAGTTTAAAAATTTAGATATTGCAAAATTCTGTTTGTTAAATTCACTTCATTTTTATGCGCCCCGTTACTATATTGCAACATTGCATAATGGCCTGAAATGTATTAATTAAATTTAAAAAAATTAAAATTAAACCACTTGAATTATTTTTAACTGCTAAAGTAACAATATTTTAAAATGCACTTTCGAATATTCTTTAGAAATAAATATAAGATTCGTCAACAGTTTTTATAGGAAAATAGGAGGAAAAATTGAAGGTGTTCATAAATTGTTACCTACGATTTATTGGTTCGGAGATGAAATGTAAATCACTTACCTGCCTTTGAGGATACTTCTCAACAACTACGTTGAACATTTTCAGTCTTCTTTATCTTTCATGGTGTCATCACTTATTCTTTAATTATTCTTTTTTTCTAAAAAATATAATTTCTTGAATAAGAAAAAGTAATAGAATTTGTTGAATACTTATATTTTTTTGTGTTCTACCTGACAGTTCTAATTGTCTGTCTATGCAGAATTTCGGAGGTATCTTTGATCCAATTAATAATCCAGATTATTAACATACTAAATGTAGGGAATGAAACTTAGCAGAATATGGTAATAGTTGGCATTTCGAAGATACATTTTCTGAATGGTCTAAATAGTTTCATGAATTTACAAACAATATCGTTACTTTGGCGGCTTAATTTTTATTTTTGAATTTCCACGCTGATTAGAGCTTGTCACTCAAATTGTCTCGTACCAATATTTCGTTGTCAATAGTGAGCAAACCATTGCCTTTGAAATATAATGTTAAGAATATTATATATTTCACACTTGACAGCTCGATGTATGTCGCAATGTACAGCAAACAGTTTCTCACTATCCGATTGTCTACCACTTCTCACATGATGGCATAGAGAACCTGTCCTCTCTCCACTCCTGATTGATGGCCCCACAGGCTAGTTGTTGTAGGACAGTGATAAAAACTGAACAAGAAAATCTATAACGCTTTCCATTTTTATAAAAGTAGTTAACTACCAAAACAATGCATTTTTTAGAAGCAGTGCACAGGGATAGATGAATCCACAGCAGTGCACAAGAATAAAAAGTCGTAAGTATTGTTATATGTACTAAATGATTTGTTGCCACTCTCCGTTTTGAACACTGTGTTAACAATTTTTTCTCTCCTCAATCCCCTTTTTTTCATTTTCATACAATGATGCACGTATTTGTCGAGTACAAGCATAAAATAATTCGCCTAGAAGATGGAAGCAAAGCTCCCAATGGCCTTCTCGAGTTCCATTTGGTCTCCCGAGTTTGGAGTGTTAATTCCGCAGCCAACCAAATGATTCAGTATAATGTGCGGCTGCTGATTACACATCGAAATCTGACGCAAACATGAACGCCCACGCGACACTTCGCCCGCTCTCAGGCCGAGTGGCAGCCCCCGCCCCCGCCCCTGCGCCAGCGCTTCGATTGATGGCCTGTGAAGGAAACGGGAGTGGCGGGGAGGGTTGGAGACCTGTCAATTGTCGCGAGAAGCAGCGTGACGGAAAGGAGAGGGACGGGGAGCAGCGTGAATTCCAGTCGGGGAGCGTCGTGGCTTGCAGTGTGGCTGGGAGTTGGATGTCGGGAAGGAGCATGGCGGGGAGGATCGTGGCGAGAAGCGTGGTGGGGAGGAGCGTGGCAGGGAAGGACATGACGGGGTGGAGCGTGGCGAAGGAGCGGGTAGGGACCATGGCGGGGAGGATCGTGGCGGGGAGGATCGTGGCGGGGAGGAGCATGGCGGGGAGGAGCGTGGCGGGGAGGAGCGTGGCGGGGAGGATCGTGGCGGGGAGGATCGTGGCGGGGATAATCGTGGCGGGAGGAGCGTGGCGGGAGGATCGTGGCGGGGAGGATCGTGGCGGGGAGGATCGTGGCGGGGAGGATCGTGGCGGGAGGATCGTGGCGGGGAGCGTGGCGGGAGGATCGTGGCGGGAGGAGCGTGGCAGGAGCATGGCGGGGAGGAGCGTGGCGGGGAGGATCGTGGCGGGGAGGATCGAGGATGGTGGCGTGGCGGGGGATCGTGGCGGGAAGGATCGTGGCGGAGGATCGTGGCGGGAGGATCGTGGCGGGAGAGGGGGGGAGGATCGTGGCGGGGATGATTATGGCGGGGATGATCGTGGCGGGGAGGATCGTGGCGGGGAGGATCGTGGCGGGGAGGATCGTGGCGGGAGGATCGTGGCGGGGAGGATCGTGGCGGGGAGGATCGTGGCGGGGAGGATCGTGGCGGGGGGATCGTGGCGGGAGGAGCGTGGCGGGGAGGAGCGTGGCGGGGAGGAGCGTGGCGGGAAGGAGCGTGGCGGGAAGAGCGTCGCGGAGAGGATCGTGGCGGGGAGGAATGTCGATTTGTCGAGGCGGCGCGAGACGGACAGAAGAAACACACTTGAATAAGTTAAAATTGCTTCCGTCCCTTGCATTCACCGTTAGCTCACATACCGATATCAAAAAATCTTTCAAACAATGGCACAGGAGGGTCCAATAAAACTAAGAGTGGCAGAACGGTTGATGGTTGAAGAAAACAAATTCAAAATTCCGAAACATACGCCCACGAAATAGTACGTCTGGTAAGATCTTAACCTTATCTACATGGGTATTGAACACAATTGAATCTAGAACCTGTTTCTAGTTATCAGAACCTTTTCGTTTTTCAATAGCATTTAGAATATTATATTTCTTCGAACTAGCCAAGAGATTTTCTCATGCTCTTGTTATTATATCAAGAGACCTTCTCTTGACGAGCAAAAACATTTTACTACTTCGTATACGTATGTAGTATAAAGAAAGTTATGTTAGGCAGTTATGTTCTTTCGATGAGAGTAACACTAAAGAGTAAAATTAACACTGACAGATCATGACTAACTTTCGTGATCATTACTTCCAGACAAGTGACACATTTATAGTTGTATATTTCTTCTTCTTTACAATCAAAGAAGAGAAGGAAAGAAAACTATGGTTGCTTGCAAGAATGTTTTGTTCAATTTTAATAAAATATTTGGAAAAAATTAGCAACTGAAACATAAAAAGGATTCGGTGATTATTTTGTCCAACACACCTCTCAGACCAAATAACTAACTTAGTTCTCCTTCTAATTATAGTGTTTAGAAGTTATCGTTAACGTTTCTAAAAAACATGAGGCAATTTTAGTGGGTCATCTCTGACACAGTGTTTCGTGCCGCAGGAACGCATTGCTGAAAGCAGCATCATGAACACAGTAGTTGTAGTTTGCATACTGCCTCTGATAAAATATAGATGAGTCTTTTAAGTTTGGAGAAAACAACACTTGTTGCAAATTAGTAAAGACAACGTGAACTATAGAAATTAAATTTAGAAACTTCCGTATCAACCAGCAGGCTAGCATACACGGAATCTGCCTTGGCATGATACAGTGTGCTTTAATTCAGCATCCTGTCTTTCATTTTGTCGCATGATCACAATTTGATGCAAAATTTATCGCAAGTTATACAACTACAAGTGTTGGATCGAGGCATGCCAAATCGTAGTTTATATTGATTATAGAACATATCTGTGTATGTTCGCCGTGAAACCTTGGAATCAGAGTACACTTCCGTAAATAGCTTGTGTATTGTGTTATAAGCGCATGTTTTCGTGAGTCGCAGGATACTTTCCCCCACTCATTTACTAACATTTTTTGAATTAAGAATAAATGATAGCTTGATGAAATCAAATTACCAGAAACGATCGCTCCCAAATAATAGAAACTATTTTGCATTGAAAAACGAGCTACATTTTTTCATGTAATAGCCCTGCCGTCGAAATAAACAACACCTCGCTTCTCGCATTTCTAGGGAAATGAGAGCTAAAGAAAACGTGCGCGGATAATAAACAGGCTAAGCTCCGCCGACAGACTATAGTGGTGGTGATGGTGTAACGATTAGCGTATCGGGCTGTTATAGCCAAGTTTTCGGGTTCAAACTCGATCAAAGCCGTGGATTTTTAAGGGCAAAAAAAAAATCCTTCGTACCTTTCCTTCGGAGGGGACGTAAAGACGGTTGACCCATGTTAGTAGATTTACTGCGTGTAAAAGATCTTCAAGCCTAAATGAAGTCTCTGAGATAAATACAAATTGCCTGTTTTGTCACCCAAGTAATACTGTAACGTATTGTAGGACTACAGCTAGCAACCGCCACAATGGTGCGGCGGCAGAGGATTAGACGCCAGGGGCCAGGCAGGATGTGACACGCCGAGGTATTCTGAGAAATCCTAAGAGCTAGGGAAAGGGATGCCCAAAGTGCGGGACAGCGCATTCTTGCCGCGTGCCGCGTGACAAATTCTTGGAATCCATGGAAATGGATGTCCAAAAATGCCTGGCAAAGCGACTAGTGCGGGCTGTGTGCAAAACGTGACGTTTCCAGTGACGTTTCAGGTCACGTGGGTGGTAGCTATATAAGAGCGAACGCAGAGGGCGGGGGCGGGGTTTGTTGAGCTGAGTGGGAACCCTCGTGCGAACGCACAAAAACTTGCGCCCAGGGCGGTGCGGAACCGAGCTAGGCTCGTGCGGCAACCCATGTGTTGTGACGCCGTTGTGGACTATATTCACGGGTGACAGAGGTCGCCGGAGCTGTCTGCTGTGTGCGGGAGGCTCGCTGAGGAGTGGCGCGGGCCACGAGTCAGTTATTCATTTTTAAGGATCGCTCCTGCGATCAGGGAAGTAAAGATCTACCAGAGCTGAGTAACTGAAATTATTACTGTACATATTGTGAATAAACCTGTACATATTTATCATTGAAGCTCGTGTCTGTGATTATTGTGTATTCCCACGACGTCACAATACCTTCTTTCTCCCCTAGTAGGTGAAAGGGGCGTAACGAAATTTGCGTGGTCAGGTGGAAGAGCAGGCCTCATGGCCTGAGTCTCACGACGTAAAATAAGGCATTCATTCATTCATTCATTCTAGTATACTGTATTTTTGTTTAGGAAATGACAATGAGATGGCAAATCAAATCTTGAAAGCATTGTCGACGTTGATATTTTTGTCGACATTGTCGACATTTTTACACAAATATAAAAATGAGACGTTGCTTTTTATGAGTTCTTCTCTTAGATTGCAACTTAACTGTATTATTTTCAATCTATGTAGTACAAGAATTTGAAGTCTTCTAGAGATTGCTTTAAATGAGTCACCGTTACTTTTCTTGCACACCGTCACTTGGCATGAATTATGATTCATCCAGTACACAACAGTGGTTTGTCGTCTAGAAAATGCTGCTTCAACTCCGCGCCTTTCCGCTTCAGTAAGTTCGATGTTGTTGTATAACCAGGTATGGCATTTGTTCGTTCTAGTTCATAGAACGTAAATTTACATAAAACTTCTTTTCTGACCACTGAAAGTCCTGCCAACGCAATCATTTCTACGAACACAAACGTCACTCTGAATGAAATATCGTACCAAAAAAAGTTAACATTTCAAAAACGGTAAAGGTCCGCTTTTTAAAAATATTTTGAAACTGATATATTCACGAAGAAAAATTACAAAATTTGTCGCTAAAATGTTAATCATTAAACTGAATAATCCGTAATAGGCAAGAAAATACGTTTATCTATATACAACGTTGTTGCCGGGAAGTCAATATTTTCCGAAAAGTTTTAGTAAAGGCAATATAAATGTTTCTTACCTCTTAAAAAGTTAGAAATAATATGAAATTATGTGGTTGTAGTACGACAAAATTCTATTCTGCTACTAGAAAAAATGCGCAAATGCGAAAAATTGAGCAAATCCGAAAAAATGTGTTTTAGAAGCCGAAAGTTAGCATCTGGGAAGATGGTGAGTCAAAATCGAAAAGCTAGTCTAGACGAATCAGATTAGGATTCTAACTTGTACGAGAAAGTCTTTAGCATTCTGTAGCACCTCTAATTTCAAAACAAGAAATTCAATTAAGTTAACATTTCTATAGGATCCCATTGACATTCCCTGCCGTTACGTTGCTATCGTCTTTCTCCTAACCGGAATCTCTGTCGGTGACCCTTCCCCCATTCTTTAGCAATTCCAAAGCCACAAGATACTTGCGCATGAACCAAAGGACATACACTAAAACGATGCCAAATGAGCGGGAGGCAGGTCGGAGCGGGAACGAGTCATGGAGGGGATGAGTTCGTGAAAAAGGGAGGGCGGTGAATAGCCGGGACGTGTCCTGTACTTGGGTTTTCGTATCGTGGCGGATGACATTAGGTCATTTTTACACCTCCCGTCTTTTTAATTAATTCGCGAACGGCCTTCTCAACGGGGCTCATGTTCTCAAACATGTGCTTATCACTGTTATAAAGATTCATTTTATAAGGCAGGAGGTGTAAAAATTACCTTATGTCATCCGCCACGTTACGAAAACCCAAGTAGAGTGGAAGGTCGTAGCGAGAACGGGTGACGTTCAGGGCGAGAATGGCTGTGTGGCGGACGACACAACTTGATCGCAGCGTGAACGAGGGGGGGGGAGATGGGTAGCGGAAGACGCAGATGGTGGGAGGTGGTTGTGAGGGAGTGATGCTGAAAATGGAGAGAGACGGAGGCAAAGCGTTGTCGAGAACGGCGCACAGCGCGGAGAGGGGAAAGCGTAGAACTTCTAGATCAGAGTTTGCGTCTAACTGAGGATTCCGGGATGTGATTGAGAGATCTTGCAATATTTCAGGGGTATGTAGTGAAAGTTTCCAACTCCTGCTTATGAAGGCTCGGATTACAAATGGTGGTCTTATTCTAATACATAAATTGATATAATACATAAATTATTTGGTGCATAATCGTTATGTAATTTTAAACTGTCTTTAACTCTAAAATCGGCGAAAAAATGTAAAATATGCGAAAAATTTAGTTTCCTTATTTCTATCCATTTCATGAAATGCCAAGAAAGTATGAAGGGAACTTCTGATTTTTATAGAAATGGTAGTGAGCGTTCTATATTTAACAATATGAGTAAAACATTTTTAAAATTCTGACTGAATTTACGAAAGCCAAACGAATTCAGGCTAAATGTGGGAATAAAAGATTTATTTTGAACTACATATGTTAACAGGTTTTCTTTTCAAAATATATTGATTGGTTTTATTTCAGGGCTAAATTGATCATAAACGGACAATTAGACTTTACCCAAAAATAAAATTTTAATTTTCCTATATATTCAGAGTAAATTTAATACTTGTTTCAATGTTGGAGTAATTATACACCTCAGTGCGATACAATAAAAAGTTGATTTTTTCTCGACACACGAAACTCAACTATTGGAAACTATTCGAAAGAATGTTCATAGGAATCGTTTTCAAATTTACGTGTATATACAGGACACGCCATTTTACTCTATTTTATATACTATAAACACAGATATAATTATTGTGTATATTACAAACACAGAGTACGTCTTATGAACAGAAACCAGGGCAATTTGAGAGCTTTTGATTTAAAACCGATTTCAGCAGGCAATGTGAAGAATATTTTCCTAATACGTTTGCCGCCTTTAAAGTAAATTACAAATGCAAGAGTAACAGCCTTCAATGGTCCGCAAATTCATTGTAAAGGTCCAAACTCATTGCGTCATTCAGAGACATTCTTTTAAAAATAGTTTACTTTCAGCCATTCAGAGAAGTAATAATACGCATCATTGAACTTTCTCTTCTTTTGAATCCAACAACTAAAAAGATTGAGAGAGGTTCGTCCTCCAAGTTCAATAGTTACCTCAGCATAGGAGACACGAGCCACAATTTTGCGTCTTCCTCTGTAATGTGTCTTTCGCACCTCCGCTAACTTTACTTTTCCCTTCCCGCGCTCTCCTTAACGGCTCGTTCTCCAATATCCCCAGGAACTTCGCCCATTTTACTTGTGAAATGTAACGGACCCTTCAAGCAGCTCCTGGCCCTCGACGGAGGCCCCGAAAGGTCTCCCAGGCGCGCGATCGCGAAGCCACTCACCCAGTTGCAGTCATTGCGACAAGCGATTCACAAGTAACTACCAGCCTTATCACATTTTAATCTTACCCAAAATCCCACTTACCAGACCAGAATCCAAACAAATATTTATACCATATACCCATATATATATATATATATATATATATATATATATATATATATATATATATATATATGGGTATATGAAATAGTAGAATACACACACCTGCATATATATATATATATATATATATATATATATATATATATATATATATATATATATATATGGGTGTGTGTGTGTGTGTGTGTGTTTATGTGTTTTTTCACTTGATTTCTATTCCTCCGTGTCTTTAATCCGTTGAAAGGAAAATAATGTTTCTGATAATTCTCATATGCTAACTGAGAGTAACAAACTTCCGTAACTTCGTCATCTCTTCTCTACGAATTATATACATACGATAAATTTATTTATAAATTATCGTAATGGTTTTCTGATAGAATAAAGTGTCTGTAATTGTGTGAAGAAGAATAGTCATTTTTTTTGTATTCAATTTTCATCTACTAATTTCCAGAAGAATGGTTCTGTTTGGATTCAGATCAAATTGATCACAGAAACACGACCCAATGTGTTTCATGCACTAATATCTCGACAAAATTAAAGGATGCTACTAAATATCGCTTCGTAAATAACATTGAATTCTCCCCGTGTGGAGAACTATTATTGAGTTACCTCTTGAACAAAGGAACTATTGACGCTGAGGTAAATATAAAAGGAAAAAAAATGAGAAAGGCAATAAAATCACATTTATGAAAGCAGAAAACGGTTCTCTTTAGTCGAAGTTCAATGCCATAAAGTAGCCTTAGCCAGAGCTCCCTGCGGTTTTTCAAACCATCGGTCGACCACGCGTCACTTCTGGCGAACGACCGCAATGCGTCAACAAAAGCCACAGTGCGTGTTGGCGGACACAACGCGACACGCCCACATTCAAACTGCTCCACTGCAATCGCGGTCTGTTTTGCAATCACTTAGGAAAAAAGCTGTTGCACCGCGCAGTAAAAACGTTTCGCATTTACAGGCGTTTTTCTTTCGACGTGCACTTCTTCCAGCGCCCCGCCCATCACTCACGCGCGTGTGCACAAAGCGTCTTTGTCCGCCGCATGTCCCATGTGCTCGTAGCTGTCGCTCGGCGGGCAGTGCGGGGCGCCATCCGGGGGGCTTTCAGAATATCGCTACAAACTTCGATCGGCGCCCGGCGGCGGGCGGGGGCGGGGTGCACGGGCCTCTTATTTCTATAGACGCGGAGGCGGCGGCGCAACTCGTGGGGCTCCCGGGGCAGGTCGAGCGCACTTGTCGCTCTATTGTAGCGGCAACGCGGAAACCGGATCGGTCGCTCTCCGGCCCCGCGGGGGAGGGGCTGCGGCCGGGGGTGGGCGGGGCAGGCGTCGGGCGGAGCACGGTGGCCGCGGGGGGTGCGCGGCGCAGCCACGCGCGGGGGTGGGACGGGGCGGGTCTGGGGTGGGGGCGTGGCGGGGCGGGGACGGCGCGGTGGCCGCAGGGGGTGCGCGGTGCAGCGACACGCGGAGGCAGGGGCGGGGAAGGGGCGGGGGCAAGGGCGGGGGCAAGGGCGGGGGCAGGGGTGGGGGCGGGGGCAGGGGCGGGGGCAGGGGCGGGGGCAGGGGCGGGGGCAGGGGCGGGGGCAGCGGCGGGGACAGGGGCAGGGGCGGAGCTGGGACGGGGGCGTGGCGGGGCGGGGCGAGGCGGGGACGGCGCGGTGCAAGGGGTGCGCGGCGAAGCGACGCACGGGGTGGGGCGGGGCGGGGCGGGGGTGGGGCTGGGGTGGGGCGGGGCGTGGCGAGGCGGGGACGGCGCGGTGACCGCAGGGGGTGCACGGCGCAGCGACGTGCGGGGGTGGGGTGGGGTGGGGGCAAGGGCGTGGCGGGGCGGCGCGAGGCGGGGACGGCGCGGTGGCTGCAAGGGGTGCGCGGCGAAGCGACGCACGGGGGGTGGGGCGGGGCGGGGTCGGGTGGGGGCAACGAGGTGGCCGCAGGGGGTGCGCGGCGAAGCGATGCGCGAGGGCGGTGGGCGGGGCGGCCACTCGATGCGTTTTTGCGCTTCCCCGCTGCGCGAGCGCCAGCAGGGGCCGGCGGGGGCGGTGTCTCGTTGCCGGCGGGGGGCGCACCGCATTCCGCCAGCCCCCAGGCGGCGCGGCGCGGCGCGGCGCCGGCGACGCCGCGGGAGCCAGGGGGACAGGGGACAGGGGACCGGCTCCCGGGGGCCGCAGGGGTGGCCCGCCTTCCCGCTGCAGCGCCGCTCTTGGCGCTGGCGACGTCTCGGGTCGAGGAGAGGCGAGGGCGGGAAGATCGTCAAGAAGGACGAGGGAAAAGAGGAGTTTGAGTTGTGGGGGATGAAGAGGGAAAGCAAGAGGAGAGGAGACAGAAAAAGAGATGGGAGCAGGAGACGAAAAGAACCTATGGGAGATGAAGAGAAAGGGGAGGAGAAGGAATAGTCAAATTTGTAAGAGAGTTGTAGAAGGGGAAAAGAAGAGGCGGTTGGAGAGGATGAGAGAAAAAAAGAAGATACAGGGAGAGGAGGAAGAGGGAAAGGAGAGTAGAGACGAAGAGAAGGAATGAATGAAGACGGAAGAATAAAACGTGTAGGAGAATGCAATAGACACGGTGGAAAAGGAGAAGATGGGAAAGGAGAATTTTGAGATTAGAGGAGAGAAAATAAGGAGTGACAGAGATGTGAGAGAGTGACGTGAGGAAACAGTAGGTGAAAAAAAGGTGAAGGGACACATGCAGAAGAAAATGGAAGAGGTGAAAAGGGAAGAGGACAACTTCACGCAGAAGAAGTACCCAATGGAGAACAGTTGTCGTTGATGGTTGACCCTGAGATAATGCATTCGTGAATTGACCCAAAGCGCTTGAATGCAAGAACAATTCGAGGATATCTCCTCGGATGTGGGTGGAGATGTCCAGGGCAAGCCGAACAATAGGGGCAAACGAGCGTAAGTTGTCTCAAGAGCCACCATTCCATCTGATGACACCTGTGGTGCTGTTCGAGGAGATACCGGTTTTCTTCCAATTTCGTAGAACGTAGTTCACCAAACGACTCAAGAATCACTCAAACCGAGAACCCAACATTTCATACAATATTTCACATAGTTTTACAACAAAAAGGGTTATATCTCTTTTGAGTCGAACTTACATACACATAGGCCAGTTACGTAAATGTTTAATCAAAGAAAAAAATGCATGTATGAAAATTAATTGACTCATGAGTCAGTATTGACTACAAAAGGAAATTGAAAATGAAAGCGAGTCCGCGAAAAACTTTATTGAGTAGTTCCCTGGTGTAAAGAGACCATTGTGGGGGTGACAGACCGCAGTGAACAATGCCTTCGCGAGATCTTGTGGATGTGATGGGGAACATGCGACCGGGGACAGAGGTTTCGGTCGAGGCAAGAACGCATTGGGGACGACGGCAACAGGGGGCGCTCAGCAGCTCAGCTGCACAGAGTCAAAGGAGACCTAACGCAGCAGTGGAAACAGGAGCAATGGCTGCAGCTAATACACCGCTCGAGGTCATTGCAAATGCAGTGGATAAGCTATGTAAATGTAACACATACCGGTTCGGTTTCTCGGTTCTGCTTCCATTTAAACAAAACGATATTAATCATAGCCCTTGAACTCTTTTCCGAGAACTTTACTTCTTGAATAACTGTGGTAAACATGTTCTACAGTATCTCAAAGGCATTATTTCAAACACTTGCGCACGCCAAGAATACAATTTTAATAATTTGTGACACTATGTTGCAGTATTTCACAATTACATTTGAATATGGTAGGAAAGCCTTGCGCAACGTAAAGCGTGACATTTTGCTCGTACGTGCTTCTATCCGTCGCGTTAGCTCTGAAACAGTCACAAAGCCCTACATTTCCTTTCAGTGCAAACATTCAAATATTAAAACTTCGTATTGGCTACTCTTCTTGTAATATACTACAGTTGTCATAAGATATACTAGAGAAAACAATTCAGTAATAGTAGATGGCATTTGAACAACATTTTCATAATTAACCGCCGATGTTTGTGGTGACTGCATGTAAAAGATTATCTTCACTCGGTTACAAAATAGAATATTGCACTCCTAGATTTAATTATCGTCCACATATGTAAAAAATAAATTGAATACTGAATAGGGTATTTTAAAATATTTCCGTTATGAAATAATAGTAATAAATTATAAAAAATGATACTTTATCAGTGAGAGTAAAGTGTTACTTTACTTGCTCCTATCGTCGCACGTGAGGAATATTTCTCGAGTAGATAAAGTGTCTTTATCGTCGCATATATTTTATTTCATTTTATTGCAATTCTTTGCAAAATATAAAATCTAAATAATGTTATTTAGGCCAGGACAATAGTAGGCTGCGCGCCAATAGAAGCACGTGCTCCGATGCCTGAGGCGACCTTGGGAGTAGCTAAACGTTTTATGACCTGCAGGTGCCAAAGAGTACTATATATACTACTGGCCATTTAGAAGCGTTTTTACCCATGTGAACAAAATAAAATGTTGCACTCCCCTAATTGAGATCTCTTGTGAGACAAGTGAAAACATAATAGAGTGGAGGCGGCGGCCCTGGCCCGGGGCGGGGCCGCGTCTGCTCCTGCGGCAAAGAGCATTCACGAGGGCGCCACCAGCGCGCTGATTGTCTCTCCGCCCGGCGACGTGCTTCGAAAGCCTGTGAGGCGACCGCCGCCAACGCCCTCTCCCGCCCGCGCCGCACGGTGGGTTGCGAGCGACAAGAGTGGACAAAATTCACTTTTTTCACAATTCGCCAATGCAAGTGATTAAAGCACACATTAAACATTATCAGTGCTTCACGTTCCAAAATAATTCCGCCAACGCCCTTTCCCGCTCGCGCCACACGGTGGGTTGCGAGCGACAAGAGCGGCCAAAAATCATTTTCACAATTCGCCAACGCAAGTGATTAAAGCACACATTAAACATTATCAGTGCTTCACGTTCCAAAATAATTCGCCAACGCCCTTTCCCGCCCGCGCCAAACGGTGGGTTGTCAGCGACAAGAGTGGACAAAATTCACTTTTTTCACAATTCGCCAATGCAAGTGATTAAAGCACACATTAAACATTATCAGTGCTTCACGTTCCAAAATAATTCCCTAAGGGTTTTTTTTTCATTATTGAGAAGAATTCACTTCAATGATGCCTTATATTCTGTGACAAGGTTCAGATCTTCAGATTTGCTCTTCCGCCTGACCACGCAAATTCCGCTACGCTCCTTTCACCATCTTGCCGAGAAAAAGATATCACTCTGCGATGAAACAGGTGATTTAAATTGAGCTCAGAGGCCTCGTTTAATCACGAGGATCTTTTTTTCCCATGCGTACATGCAGTAAATCTATTACATGGGAAAACCAGCTTTACTTCACCTTCGAAGGCGAAGAATTTTCCCCCTTAAAAATCAACAGCTTCGATGATTTGAAACAGCAAACTTAAGTAAAACAGTCAAAAACGCCAATTATTACACCATAGAAGCCAAGCCAGAAGAAAGCACGCAATCATAGGTAATGATTAAAAAACTACTTATACTGCGATTTTCACAGAGCTGTGTTTGAAGGATAACAGCTGTTTCGGTGTCATCCAATCGGAAGGCTGAACGTCACTATTATGACGTCACTTTAGTGACGTGCAAGGCTCCGATTGGAGAACACCGTAACAGCTGATCAAATGTCAGCGACAGCAAAGTAAAAACCGCAGTATACCCTACAACGATGTTAAACAGGCGCGGTGTTTACACAGTTTCATGTACTATCCAAACATCAGTGTAGGACGGGTTGCTTTCTCATCAGGGGCAGCTGCCACACGAGGAAATTCGTAATATAAGTGATTTCTCACCATGAGCCAATTGGCAAAACGTGACCATCTTTGACCACCCTCCATGAAGTAGAAGTTTGTAACATTTGCTCTAACACTTGCATTTGTGACCGCTTCCTTTCAGGCGGGCCACAGAGTTTCCCCGCCGCGCTCTGAAGCGGGCTGTGCCCCTGTGCATGCGGAGCGCCGAAATGAAGCGATAAATAAGTTCTGAAGGAGTCTGTTGCGGCGATGCGCAGTCGAAATGAAACCGCGCCTTCCGAGAGAACCGGCGTCTTCGCTCTGACCGACTCCGAATCGAAACCGAAATGAGCACGCGCGCAGAATTCTTAGAAGTGAATGGGAAAGTACGCGAAGGAACTTGGAAGCGCACTCGCAAACATTTTAAATTGAAACGAGTTTCGGAAATTCGTAATTTAGCGGCGCGAAATTATTACAAAGGCCGTGTAAGTGTATCAGCTATTTTGCTCGGGTTTCAATTCCTTCGGTATACAGTTCGAAACATAATGGCAACGAATCGGAGCCAGGAAATTATTTATGGATTTTGTAACATTGGTAGTATATTATTTATGCATTATAACTAGGACAAATATAAACTGCAGGCTGTGAAAGTAAGTAGACGTCTATGAATCTGCAAAAAGTACGGTAATAGTGATTTAAAAATAATTTTTTACTGAAATTGGACCGTAAACGTAGCAGGTTGTATAGCTTCATGACACGGTTTCTTCAGGATCATTTCGTATCATTTATATCTCGTGTCAATTTAGATTTTCGTGTAGAAAATATGATTAATGGCAACGGATGTTCGAACATACGGTTCCGGTTTATCATATAATACATGAAAAAGAAGCTAAAAATACCACCAATGGCAACCATTACTCCTCACCCATAATAACACTCTGTCGGTTCGAGTTTCCGTATTGTTACAAAATCCACCGCTTCTTACTATGTTAAACCGATCAGAAGACTCTGCGCCCGCCTTAAAAATCACGACATCCTACCAACTCACGGGTGTCTGATCCGACCATAACCTTTAAGCCCTGATACGTGAATCTGAAATGAAGGTATAAAATATTACTAATAGTTACTTTTCACTATTAGACATATTGCAGTTCATGGAATCAAACATTCTTTTATGAAATTCTGATACATCGCAAAATACACAGAAAATACAGTATACAGCTTAAGAGATAGAAGTAGTTAATTAAATTACTTGTATGAAAATTAAACTTGAGGTAGCAATCAAATAACACCTTTTATTCATTTACACATAATAATAAAGATATGTCCCACATTTAATTTTGATGTGGGTGGATGGAGTAAATATGCGTACAATTTAATGCAGAATATTTTGGGAAGTGTGTTTAAAACGAAAACTGCACCCATGTCATTTCTACCTGCAGTTTCGATGAAAACCTTCTTCTCAGTCGTTTGCTCATCGTAGCTCGCACTGGAGAGCAAGAGGCGTCATATCCACAGAGTGCGCAATAAGATTAATACCACTTGGCGAGCTTCCACTTTCCAAGCGAGCAAGTACGAATAACGAAGACGTTCGTCCTTGGGACTCGCTGCTTAAAAAACTTCTTCACCGAGCTCGAATGAACAGCCGAAACGAAGTGCGCCCAGGACGTGCAGAGGGGCCCACAATGCCTTCGGCGTGCACTGAGACCCGCGAATTCCCGGAGCTCGTTTGAACGGCTAATGGGCTACAAATAACGCCCTGATTAATGTCGACGTGAGGCCGACGGCAGGTGACCCTTATATGCTTTCACGAAAGAAAGAAAGAAAGGGATTGGCAATGAATGGTCTGGGTGGGGGTTGCCATGACAATACAGTCGTAAATGTCTCCCTATCATGATCTACGTGCAGGCTGGCCACGCTCGGGGGGAATAACTGATCGGGTGGGCAGATTGAGAATTTCAAAATTTCAGAAACTCTGTGTGTGAAGCACAAAGAGATTTTTTTAAAAATATACAGCCTTCTAGATGTGAAAAATAAGTTTCCCTTGGAATCGTATTGTAATTCCTCCTAATAAAGTTTTTTTTAAAAAAAAAGAAATTGTTCTAAAAAATAACGGACCATTATATCTGTACCCATCTCATATGATTCACATAATCGGTAACTAACAAAAGTTCAGTAAGGCATGTGATAGGAGTTTCTGGTTGTTCTTGGTTGACGCATGTTTCTTGCATGAAATTAAGATTGCTAGAGAATGTGAGTATGACATATTACGCACGATAGAAACGCTCCACAGGAGAACACAACCAACAAATGTAGAATACTCTACTTTATATCAGTCATTGATATGCGTTTTGTACAAACGTGTTAGGGGCAAACATTCTGACTCAAATATGTTTGTGATATTTTCTCTTCAAAATATACAGAATCAAAATGTGAAGTATTTTAAAAATTCAGAAATTATTCAGAAGATATTCTGGCGTATATATTAGTCTCAGAATAAATGTTAGGTACATTTAGGGCTTGCAGAGAGATTCTAAATTATGACGTTTGCTAATGACCATGCTGTGAGACATCACTAACAACATGCACAATGTTTGGTAGGTCAAATTATGACGCCGTCAAGATTTCATGAACCTACCAAACATCTGAGCATACGGGGTTGCTGAAAAATAAGAGAAAAATGCTTACGTGCACATCACTCTCTTACATGCAATTTTCTATTATATGTTTATTGACATAGTGTGAATATTTTCGATCCCTCCTCATATCGTAGAAGTTTGTAAAATTTATTCTGACGCTGGATACTGCGTGCAATTAAAATCTATGAATTAAATATTTTTTCTAAATTATGAAAAGTTGTGATGATAATTCGGATGTTCAGTCCGTGAGCACCATCTTCAAACACACTACAGTGTGCCGTTATCTCTTTCAGTTGGATTAAACAAAACACATTGCATAGAAGGCGTGAAAGCGCTCTTCAACACAATTCAAAGCACAGCGCATCGCCGTTATCGGCAAACACCTCGTAATTAACGCCGCACAGTGGGAGTAAAACCCTCCCTCCAGTCATAAACGTCAATTTCTCTCCTTCGTTAATCCCGATATAATATCATTTTCGTATCGATGAGCAATTGGGGCTGGCTGGGGCGCGGCTGTCAGCATCCCTTCTCCGGAAACTGCCACAAAAAGGCACACGCAGGGGGTAACAACAGTGTGCGTTGTCACCCCTGAACAAAAGAACGAGATGGCGGTGGCGGGGAGAGGAGGGGTCGGAAGAGGGTGGAAGTGAAGTAGGAGGCGGCCTCCTGCCGAGTCCACTCAACACCAACGTGGCCACGTGTATACAAACTTTATTGCGTGTAAGATGGGGCGCCCGTGGCAAGCGGGCGCCCCGCGGTGCGCATGCGCTGGGCTATCACTCACTCTTTCTCTCTCTCCCTTTCGCTCGGTCGCTCTCTCTCTCTCCCTCTCTCTCGTGCAATGTCTCTCTCTCTCGTTCGCTCGCGCGCGCGCGCGTGGAGGCGGCTGCCGCTGCGGCGGTGGCGGCGGGCGAAGCCGCAGGCGGCGCGGGGACTTCTCCTTCTGCTCTTGCTGCTCCTGCGGCCGCTTCCGGGGGATTCGCTGCCGCAGCTGCCTCGCTCGGACTATCGCTACGCTATCACTCCAGTCCGCAGTGGTGGCGGGAAACTTCCGAATTAGAAAAGACAAGTCGGGTCTCCCCCAACTTTTGTTTCGAGTGCGGCGGGGGCGGGAGCGGAGGCGGCGTAGCGGGGTGAGGGTGGGGGTGGGGGCGCCGGGGTGGGGGACGAGTAGCCAAGCGGTCGCCTTCCGGCGAAGCGAGGGGTTACTCTGACACCCCTCGCAGCTCTCTTTTTTCCTCGGGGGGGCTCCCCGCCCCCTGGCGTCCCCGGCCTCCGTCCCCGCCCTCTCGTTCCCCGTCCACTCACTTCACTCCCCCCCGCCACCGGCCGCGCCCCCTCCCCCGGCGGGGGCGGGGCGGGGGCGGGCCGGCGGCGGCGGGGCCGGCACGGGGCTCATTCAGACGTGCAGTCATATTTTTAGTCATTTTAACGGTTTTCTTAGAAACTTCTGAAAGAATGATTTGCACTGTGCGGAGCGAGGCCCGCGGAGTCTATGTCAGAGAGAGCGCGCTGCCGCCGCGGCCGTGGTGGGGCGGCGTCGGCGGCGGCGGCGGGGGCGGCGGCGACGGTGACGGGCGGGCCGGCTACGGCGCCAGCGCCAGCGCCTGGGCCAGGGCGACGGCAGCGGCGAGGGCGGCGGCGAGGGCGGCGGCGGCGGCGCCCGAGTTGGAGAGGTTGGCCGCGCTCAGCTCCCGCTCCGCCATCTCCGGTTCTGGAAAAATACAACGCAGCGGCCGGTTAGGAAGGGTCGCGGGGCGCGAGCGCATGACTTACGTCACAAGTGAAGGGCGAAGGGCGAAAGGTTTCCCTACGAGAAAGAAGGGGCATATTTTACTTACACTCGAGAAGTTACTAGCATATTTTTAAAGGATAGGCGAAACACAAACCTCGGACTTGAAAAAATCAACGTAAAAACGTTCGTCTATGAGGCAACAGCCGAGAAGCTGCATGTTTACTCTGAGATAAGCAAACTACTGTATTTGTGGTAATGTTTTATAAAGTTTTCATAGTGGTCATGTTGCAATTGTTTTAGTACTGAAATGAGAAATTTGTTCACATGAGGAGGAGAAGTCGCTTCCCGTGAAAACAATCTCCACACTCCTGTTTATCTTCTAGAAAATGTGTGAGCCCCTAAGTACGGGGAGAGGGAGCTAATTGGACTTCAGCCAATGAAAAATAGGGGAAATATTTTAACTTGATCGCATAGGTTTCTTTATGAGCAGGCGAACCATCACGGCATGCGTATTCAGCGTTTAAGAGGCCCAGAGGCATCCTTAAAAAATACTTAGGTTTTAATGTTATTTCATATTTATAAGCGCCCTTTGCTTTATTGGAGAATACATTTAAAGAAAAAATGAAGCGTTTTTGGGAAATTTTTGAAAATGGTTAAAGAGCTTTACTTAACTTCCCCCAAAAAATATAAATAAAATATCAGTTTCTAATTCGCTGGTTCTCGACTTTGGGCAGATCGATCGAGCAATATCCCTTTTTGGGAAAAAATTGTACTGTTTAAGTGTCACTGTTATGTTATAATTCAAAGGTATTAACGTCGCAAAAAGGAAATAAAGTAAAATAACTTTTGCCATAACAAATCTTTAAATCACGTATTTCCGTTAAACTTTCGACATCAATTTTTGTAACAATTACAGTTTGGCCGTGTATGGTAATGTATAAGGGAACAATCGGAAAGTTTGGCATTGGATATGTCGAAGTACTAAGTAAGCTTGGTTTAAAATAAATGGTAATATCACAAGTGTCATGTAACAGGCACAAGTGTCATGTAACTTTGCCGAAATACAAAGGGAAGACATTTTCAGAGAATTATAAATCAACACTCGAGAAGAGAATATTATATCTAGATAGCATTGCTTGTACTCAATGCAGTATCCATAAGTAACTTGAAAAGGTGAAAGCAATGTACAGTAATGTACGATCATTGAACTATATGAAAATATATTTTATGTATTCAAAAATGTCGCTTAACTATTTTTTTTGCATTATTTCTGACTCGAGTATATTTTTCAGGAGCCAAATGTATAGTCAGCTATACTTTTACTCTTAGTCCGACCAAAAAAAGAACTATAATTTTTCATATTTCGTAGGATTGTTTTCTGAAGATTGTCTTTAATTCGATTCCATTTCTTCTTTCTCGCCAATAAAATTAAATTAATTCACTAGAATCTATCAAAACAAATCTCATTAAGGGCTTACAATTAGTATAGTGGGAAAGTGTCCCCACCCAACTGTAATTCTCCGGTAATAATCTCAATTCCTAGCAGCAAGGCCTGTAGTTTTACTTCTAAGTCCGGATTCCCCTTATCTCCGGCCCCGGATCTTTCGAAAATAATCCAATATCTATCCCAATGACGACATCTCTAACTCTGCAATTCTCTTCAACTCTCTTTGAGTCTATTTCCGATTCTACGCGGCACTATGTCACCACTGTCTTCGTCTAATGTGTACGTGGGACTCTCACAGTCACGGGGAGTCACAGGAAGAGACACAGCCTCACTGTAACTATTCGCGACACGGTGTGACATTGTGAATCACTGCGAGTCACTATCCCTCATTGCTATTCACAGTGGCTCTATTCGACTACGTCCATCTTCGTGTACAAATGATGGCTAAACGCTTCAATGATTCCATTCCATTTGGGCTTCCTCTCCAATAAAATCAAATCAATTCGATACGTTCAGTCAATCTCATAAAGAGCTTATTGGGAAGGTAGCGGGACGCGACCCGTCGCCCAGTGGTAACCGGGGTCGCCATTCGCCGCAGCGAGCGTCGACGGCTGGATCTTTCGCGAACAATCCGATCTGCCTCGCTTCGCGCACAGCGGGGGCGGTGGGGCGGGGGGCGGGGCGAGGCGAGGCGGCGGAGTTTCTGGGTCCGCTTTCTTGGCGAAGTGCTTGCGACGAGCGGAAAGCCATTCGTCTCAATTAAGCTAATAGTGTTGCGAGACTCCGCGGGACTCGGCCGGCGAGGTCGCGCGGGCGACGCTCCGATGACGCGGGCAGACTTACGCCTTCGCGCACAAGTTGGGACTTCGGTCGACTTGCGCGAGGAAGTAAATCAGACTGCTGATTCGAGCAACAAAAACCGTCGCTCCATTTTTTTCTGATTGATAATTTTGCCCTACTTAGCGATGAATGGTTTGGGGGTTTTTAGAAGAACCCAAGGCGTAGTGCACGTACCCTGTGGTAAAGAGCGGTGTCATGCATGGAAGTCGAAGTTCCGATGACGCGAACAGACTTTCGCTCTCGAGATTGAATGGTGGAGAGTACTGTAGTGTGTTATGTGTGAGTATGGAGTGTTATGTGTGTTATATGGAGAGTACTGTAGTGCATATTTCAATAGCATGGCATAAGTTTCATCCAGTGTGGCAAGAGGTAATCTACATATAGCAGCATTTAATATTTGAAACTATTTTTACTCTCTCGAACTCACTTCGTACGAAGAGAAAGTTGTGTGCCTAAAAAAGGCGAATTTTCGGCAGAAAAAGTTTATTGTCGGGCCTTGGTAACGAAAAAATGGATATGTCCTGTTTCTATACATAGTAAATTACTCCCTCTAACACGTGGTGTAGCCAGAATCCAGGTTTTGTGAGTCCTTGATGCCCAAAAATTGATTAACGGCAAAACGTGTCTGTTCGTCCGTCAGTCAGTCAATTCGTCTGTCAGTCCTGCAGTCCGACAGTCAGTCAGTCCGACAGTCAGTCAGTCCGATAGTCAGTCAGTCCGACAGTCAGTCAGTCCGTCAGTCAGTTAGTCCGTCAATCCGTCAGTTATTCCGTCAGTCAGTCCGCCAGTCCGCCAGTCCGCCAGTCCGCCAGTCCGTCAGTCCGTCAGTCAGTCCGTCAGTCAGTCCGTCAGTCAGTCCGTCAGTCAGTCCGTCAGTCAGTCCGTCAGTCAGTCAGTCCGCCCGCCCGCCGGCCCATCCGCCCGACGGCGGTCAAAGCTAGCGCCCAAACCGTTCAGCCGGTTTTCTCCAAAATTGATATTCCCCGATCGATCTGAACGAGGCTTTGGAACATTCAAAACGGGTATTTTAATTTTTGATTAATAATCAGAACTACATTACATGAAGTTTCGACAATATTTTCAAAATTTCTCAAAAATGACACCAAATATTTTGATTAAGCTTTGTCCTCCGATAGAGTATAAGACGCTTAAGTGAATATTGCAGGTGTCATGATCGTTAAAATCCGTGATTGACGTGAAAAGTGCAAAAGTGCAAACAAACTGAATTATTTAGGAACGTAATAAATTATGATGTCAATGTTATTTTGTAAGACAAAAATCAAAATATTTATAATCAATATGAAATATTTTGTGTTAATCATGAAGAGGAAGCTTTATTTTATTTTCAAGATCTATCATCGCCAACGTCATTTCCTTTAATTTGCTTTTAATTTGAGAAATCTAACAAAAAAGTAATTGTTTTTCTTTAAAATATTCCCGTTTTGTTTTTCATTCTTCTTTGTAAGCAACTTTTAGAAATAAAAAGACAGAGTTCTCAGAAAAAACGAAAATAATTGTTTTCTTCCAATGAAAGGCAAATTAATTAAACGATTTTTCAGTTATGAAAAATTCACGCTGCTAAAAGCAAAGAATCTACCTTTTCATTACTGAGCTTTTTCGTGCATTATAGATCGAGGACCGAGATAGTTGCGATTGTTTGAGATTTTAATCAAAGAAACAATGGAATGCTGTTGGTGATGAAACGCAGTGAATGTTACAGGAACTGAGGTATTTTTTTAGGTTCGTTAGTAACGTCTCTTTGGAGTTACGGCGAATTTTCACGAGAACGAGCCAAATGTCGGAATTTATTAAAGAGGACAAAAAAGTAACTTCATTTTATCCGTGTCGTTGCAATATGAGTTCATTCTTCATCGCGCTAATAATGTACAAAATTAATTATAAAGCATTGGTATCGCAACAAGAAAAATGTTATCAAAAGCGCCTTATTCCAAAGTACTAGTTTTAGTGAAATTTGAAAGTAGTGTTATAAAATGACTTTGACGAAACTCTTGAAACATTTTTAGAAGGCTTACATCATTACGCTTTGTGTACTACATGTTTCATTTTATCATAAAACGGCTCTGTAATAACATAATTTATCCGCAACTGCAATAAGAGCAGTGCAGTGCGACATTTTAGAATTTGCATGAAATGACAATAAAACATCCAGTCTGATTTGTGTGACGAATATAATTTTAAAAGTGACAGGTCATATCACGTTACAAATCATTACAGACATTCCATTGTTTACTGCAGAACCTGAATATTTTCTGAAACGAGTTTTATAAAAAAAGTATTTCCAACCTCATCTGCTGTTTTGTAGCAACAATTTATTTTGTACAATGTATGATTGTTCTCGGCCTCTGGGATGGCTCATGGGCAGGGTACTAGCTTCCCGTGATGTGGTCTCACGTTCGATTCCCGGACGAGGCAAATATAGAGTTGTAGCTTTCCTTTCAAATCATCCCAGTTTCTGTAGCTGTGTGACAAAGTAGAGCTCAAGCAGGTGGATCTTGCTAGTTACGATGAAGAGAATACGTCATGTTCGCCTCATGTTGCTCTTACTCCCAAACTTAGGAATTTAACTAGGCCCAGGCATGGGGATATCGGTAGCTGGCTGATGAAGTCGAACTACCGACCCAATAACGCCAAGTACATACATACATACATAATTGTTCTCGTAAAATAGTATCGCAGAGTTCTGCGATTACACGCTCTGGGCTGTCGACTCTCTCTCAGCCAGTGGTTTCTCCTGGCCGGGGGCTACCCTCGCCCCTGTAGGTGCGCTTACACCAAAGATCCACCTTTGAAACGCGGCGGGGGGGGGGCTTCAATATCTCGATTCAATATATATTATTGAATTGACCACTGGACAACTCACTTGAACCAGAAAATACGTTCTTCTACGTTGTAATTCAATTAACTTTTCATGCCAAACCGAAACTTCTATATCACTCCTTCATTTCACTTGTCATTACAAATGTATTCTCCTAAACGGTTTTAACATCGGGAATAATTTCTTAGTAGAATTTTCTTCTATGAATGCATTTCAAAAAATAGGTAATATTTTTAAAAGTTATTTTCATTTCACGTGCTTAACGACGATCATTTACTGAACCGACCTAATTCATTGTATCTATTGCCCTCCCAATGTAGTTGAAAAAATGCTATTCAGTTCAACTGATATTTTCTTCCAATATTACTTTTGCAAGCACATTTCTTCCAATTCTGCGCTCCGAGCTCGTTCCAGGCCCTCGTTGCTTATCATCAACTGAGAATACTGAAGTGATCTTAGATTCTTCAGACTGAAATTCGTCGTGAGGGGAGAATCGACGACAGTTTCAACGGTCAAGCCATCTCAAAATACGTACACTATTTATTTAATTTTATTTATTTTACGTCAAAAAACAGTTAAAACTGCGTATGACGTGCTATGGGGAGAAGTGAATTCTGTGCACATTTTCAAAATTCTGTGATCCCTACACTAAGTCATATATTACATGAATTTTGAATAAAAAAATCTCTCATGTAATAAAATCTATTTTCAAGATTAAATAAGCAATAAATTTTGGGCTCTTATCCATGATGTCCTTCGTCAAGGAATAATACTTCCTGCCGCAACAACATGGAAACGATAATTTGAATAACTATATTTCCCACTGAATTCTAGAAGACGTGCACAGAAAATGAAGTTACATTTATGTCCAGAAGCAAACCAAGGGGCCATCTCAGCATTTGCTCAGTGGATCAGGGAAACTGGACGAAAAACCTAATTGAGATGGGCTATTCATTCACATTAAAAATTCACAATCATTGTAACTATGATAAGAGGATATATGTATATTTATTTACATATAAAAGACACGCACATTACAAACATACAGTACGTTACAAACCCACATACTAATTTAAATTAATTCCTCTAAGAAAACCTTTCAATTTTTATTTATTTTCAAAGCTTTACGTACATAATTACATTTATGAAGGGAGTCTCGCAACCTCTAACTGTTGGCTATCAAAATAAATGTCAAATTATTGAATCGTAATTTCAAATAAAATTGATTTATTTATTTTATATTATTATTTTCATTACGGGCAACGGACTGTTAGACGCATTTTGCTTCGTACGTCGTGCGCCAGGTGGCCGATTACCACGTGATTCTGCTAATGGAAACGCATTGAAAATTAATTTTGTCATTAGCACGAAATATTGCCCCGCTTAGGTTTGATAATTCTAAGGACCACTTTTGGACGTTAAATAAGAAAGACCCTTCATCTAATACATTATTTTTGTACTGCGGAGAGATTCACGAAGTTTTGCAAACCGAAAAGAAATATTTTATTTCACGAAATTCCTCTCTGATGCAGCAATCACGAATTTTCACTAACAGGTTTCCTGCTGCAGATTATATAGAAAATTAAGAAATGTAATAGAAAAGTCGAGTATAAAAATAGTCGTGCATGCCTCAATTTGTTGATAAATATAAAATTTTCTAAGTAACATGAACTCAAGTGTAGAAATATAAAAAAATGTATGGATAGAGAAATAAGTTTTTGGTATATGTGATTGGGTAACATATGTAATTATTGAAAATAGCATGTTTATTAATTGTCACTTTTCTAATTTTATGTTATTCTGAATTCGTAGTTTGGGAATAATGTATTATTGAGTATAAAAGTATCTTGAATTTTTTGTTATTTATAATGATGAAATGTACATTTTTTTATAAATTGCGTATTTTACTATGATACAGGGGAACGCGAAGTTATAAATGAAACCACTGATGAATGAGATTTTTTGCATTTTTACTGACAATAATAAATGTAAAAGCAAAGAATATCATAGCTGAACCACCTCAACTCTTCTACAACCAATCCCAGAATGGAAAGCAAGAAAAATAGAGCTTTGAAAAGTGAATAAATAATACAGGAAATGAAGAACTAAATAAGGAAGTCATCCAAAGGAAGTGACTAAGCAGAAACAGAAGTAGGTATATATAAAATAAACAAACAAACCTCGTTGGCTCATACCTGAGTCATACTCACCGGCTCCACGTGTGTAAAATTGAAACATGTCTGACACCTCGTTCCAGCCGTAGCGGTTCTTGGCCTGCACGATGGCCTCGAACATGGAGGCGCGGGGCAGGCCCCGGATCGTGTACGACATGACGTGCGTGAAGGTGTCCGTGTTGCGCGGGGTGAGGATGACGTCGTGCCAGCTGCCCGGGAAGGCCATGTGCGAGTCGTTCACCTGCGCAACCACACCGCAGCATTCAAGTGCATGTCTTATCGTCAGCAAGTTTATACGTTTCATCCGGATTTTATTAATGAGTATTCTCATACGACGATGACGTAAACTCATTGATACACGGTCATGCCATCTCTTTGGAATGGATAGATATTACTCACTGTTATTTTATTTTTTGCAAAATTTTACATTCAAAACAGTTATTTACTCACAGTTATTGAATAGTGCATAAACTCTCATTAATAAAATCGGACCAAACTTTACACAAAAAAGTCAATACCTGGTATGATGGCGTACTCATGTAACAGTTTCATATATTTAGCTTCAGACGCAGCGCTTTAATGGACTTTAACCTTTCTCTTTAGTGGACGACACTACTTTAAAAAAAATCTTCAATTGCCGTAAAACGTCCTATTTCTCGACCCGATTTACACGTTTCCTTTTGACGACCGGTTTCGGAACACTTGTGGAACCTTAGCAACGATGCTTTGCATATGAGAAGTTCAATATCTCATTATTCTAAATAATCAAATCGCTGATGGGAGAAAGGAAGAGAGTCTACTTTTATGAAAATAAGTTAAAATGTATATTTTCTTCTTGAGATATCTGCTCATTGATCAATGGAGAAAGGAAGAAAATAAGAGCATAAAAATAGAGTAACAGTCTATTAAAGTTTTCAATTGGTTAAAAAAGAAAGAATGGCATAATTTCTTCTCTTTTTTAAATCACACCTTGTGGAGAGCAGAATCCAAATAAAACTGTAGTAAGATACCTAAAGTACGTGTCAAGCAAAATTGGAAAGTTTAAAGTAATTCACCAGAATTTTCTTGTTCAAGGCTCTTCCAGTCTTCAAGGAGTTCTTCCTCCCTTGCGATGGAGATTTTGCCCTAATAAAGAGTGTTAGGAAAACAAGGCAGAATTAAGTCCGTGAAACAATACGTTGAGACGACAGTTGACTCAACAAGAAGCTTTTCAAAGCAATATTATTAAACATGAAGACATCGTTGACTTACTGAATGCTAGCAGTACTTTTTTAAAAAATCTTCAATTATCCTAAATAGCCAAACGAAGAGAAATGTTAGCTATCTACATTGGGGCATTCGTCGAATACTCATCGATTCACGGCCATGTCATCTCTTTGGAATGCATAGATGGAGTGGGTCGCAACACATCCAGACTTATTAAGGAAAAGGAAATACCATGTGCTCCAAGAAATAAGGCATACAATTCTAATAGACACGTCAATTTCATGGAGATGCGTGATATTATAAACATAATTATATGTATTCCTTCAGAATATCAGTTTTATAATAAACTCAGTCAATGGTTCTCAGTTGGCCAACCTGGTGAAAAAGATTAGCGGCCTTCTTGTAAATTTTTAATTAAAATTATATATTTATTACAATATAACAACAAAGTACTACTTTTAAGATGTCTGACGGAAATTAAATGTTCACCCTGTGTAATCCATAAAAATGTAAGTAACATTTAAATTAAACCTGTATTTGCAAGTGGTATACGCCAGGATTTTATTGTTATTGAGCAATGTGCTTTTTGGAAGACAATTGTGTTTGCGTTAGTTCAAAATAAGTTTTGCTGCTGCTAGTTTTTCTGTATTTTCAAATCGGAGTTTCATTCGGAGTGCAGTGAAAGCTCTCGTTACAGTTCGTATACAGTTCAAGAAACTTTATGATAGACTTTCGATAGGTTGCACAAGTAGTTCATTTAAAGGAAGAAATATTTTTAAAGGAACGTGTTGTTTTTATGTATTTTTACATATCATTTACAGTAATATATCGGAACTTCATTCTAGCATTTTAGAGTCATGCACATTCATTCTACAGCACAATAGTAAAAAAACGCATGGGCCATTGAAAGCTCAACCTAAACACTAATTCTCCTAATTAAATCAATCTAATTATATGATACAATCTCATTCTGATATTTAAACCAACCATCGATAAGTAATCGATGCATAAATATCTATCACATCATAATATTTTCTTCGGCAATGAATGTTACAGTCTGATAACCTCATTGATCACTTTACGAACATTTAAAACTGCAGCTAGCAAATATAGGTCCTAAATTATATGGGCAAAATGTTGGAGTTATATCATAGATTGCAGCTATACTCAACTATTTTTATGCGCACTGCATCGATAAGTTTTACAATTAGTGTGATAAAATACGATTAACATTGTTGAGAGATAATTTTCGGAATGGGAGGGCTCGTAAAATGTTTGCAGATTATCGGGGAGCACATCGTGAAATCTTTATTAGCTACACCAACCAGCGCTATGCTGCACAACTCTTCTCCGTTGTTTTTATTGCCCCCCGATGAAGTTACCGGAGATTGTTTTATTAATTGGTTCAATATCACCCCAATCATCGGTGGCGGAAACTATTCATTTTCATTTTTCCCGACGACATCAAAGGGCAAAGCAGAAAAAAAGAGCGGAAATACGAAATTCATGGTTCGAAAGAGAACGATGCAATATTTTGTGGACGGGAAGCGCCACTGCGGTAAAAAGAATTTGGAATATGATGGTTGAACTCGTCCCTTTCCCTCGAAAAAAGGAAAACAACTCGCCGATGCGAATCGATCCGAATGAATAAAGAGCGACCTATTATCCTTACTTTCCTTACTACTGTATTTTCAACACAGCTAATTGTGGGTAATTCGCATGATAATTTCGATTACCAAAGCTCTGGATCGTCATCAAAACAACCTAAACCGCTATTTAAGCCGTTAATTTAATGATTAATATATTTACAGGGGTTTTAATTGTGTTATTGGTGTATTATACTGTCATGTTGATAATCTCTGTGGATTCAATACGTCGACAATATTTTTGAATACGTACTCCATTCACTCTCTGCATTTCGAAATTAACATCGTTCATTGCAATTCAATTGGAGTGCGGTATTTGAAGATGTTATTTACGCTTAAGGTGAATTTTGTATGAGATGCATGCGTCACAATTTTGTTTCTCATATTGTTTTCATTAGCCTAAAGGCTTGCGAAGTACGACACAAGAATGTGGCTAATAGCGAGAAATGAAATGACGTCACGTCAGAGAGGTAATTAATAAGACATTTGAAGTACAGTTTAATGAACAACCTTAATTAGTGTTTTTGACTTCAATGTTATCTGAAGTATTGCAGTGGAACTCTATTACATTATTCTTTAAATGAAATTAACTCTGTTTATCGCGCAAGCAACCGTTGTAATAGAGAAACTCGTACTAAATTTATTTTGTAGATTGTGGTGAAATATTATTTCCTGGAATTGTCTTATTTGTCTACTGTTATAATCCGCTACTATTAAACTTTCTTATACTATTTTGTATATATCTGAGTTCTTCGTTGGTAAAGTATGCAATACTAGTGTCTCAAAACCTTTTTTGGAAATTGAGATCCATTCACTACACACGAAGATCATTGAGGTACATGTCTCGTCAATGCTTGCAATATTACAAGTGGTGAATCTCTTCTCCCAAGTTTTGAAATAAAAATATTTATAACCTCTCTAAACAAAGGAATGTCAGTAATTAGTATGTGCTGAAAGGCAAAAGATAAAATTCTATGTTACCTGCAAATGAATTAAGAGTAATCAAACATATGGAACTACGACAAATCTGGCGGCCAAGGAAAGGACAAAATCAAGAAAATGCTTGATAGTATGGACTGAGAGATGAATGAGAAAAACGTGGAAATAGCTATTCACGTCGCAGATAAGTTAGAAACTAAAAGAAACGTTTATAGTCTCTGCCTTATGCAAGTCTTCTTCCCTGAACTGCTGTCTGTAGATTTAGACCATTCCGCAGTGCGTGCTATTCTGACCATACTGCATGAAGAGAAGGTTGCTTAAGTCCACTTCATCTCCTACCCTAACCTCCAGGCCCCTAGAGAAGCTTAATTAGCCGCGCACCTGGACAAACGCTTTCCCTCCCTGGAGGTCCTAGATCTTGGGGAACCCCACACAATAGGCGTAGACCGGTCCAAACGCCCTTCCTACCTGTGGGGGCCACATACACACACACAATGCGAGAAAGGGCCCGTTGGGTAAGTTGACGCAACGCGCCCACCCCATAATGCGTCTGGAGCGGTGTGCGCACCCAAACGCACATCGATAGCCCCCGCACCTCCGCCGCCCATCGCCCGCACCCTCCGGCCACCCCGCCCCGTACCACCAAGCGGTCAGGGCAGACGAAAGGAAATCCAGCCCCGGGTACTAATAAGGTAGCATGACCCCTTACAAAAAATTCCACACGCAAGTAAATGTGTATATTTTAAGTTCTTACAATTGAATATATTAATATATTTGGAAAAAATTTATTCCCCAGTACTCAACTCGTATGTTTCCTAGAATTCCGACGTCTCCGATCTTTACATAATAAAAACTGTGTCTTTGGTGTGCGAATGAAATGATGACGGACGAGATGACAACAGAAGGAGAGCCTGCCATTTTGAAATGACAAAGTCAGAGACACTTTTCTATGAGTTGCGTACGTTAGCATGCATTCCCGGAAAATTATAATAATATACTCATGAGATCATTCTCGATAGGTGAGGCTGCAGCCATGTGACCATGTCACCTTAGTGTTTCTTGTACTTCGAAGAACACAGTTTGCTTTACATGACAAAGGCCATGACTTCTTTGTGATTCATGTTAGGTACAAGTCTATTTTGCCTTACGCCGACCACAAAGTAACAATTTCCCATCAGTAAACAGCGACGGTATGTGCTTCCCACGCAGGCGAGATGAAAGTAAACGAATTTTCAGAAGTTTAAATAATAATAAAAATTCAGGGGCCTGCTGGGTTTCATTGGCCTCCTTCAACACCAATGCGATGTATCGGCCGCACCCCTCTCTTTGGGCCTGGCCGCGGTGCTTGCTGGTCCGAATGGACGCGTCATGTCCCGGCCAGTCGGCGGCCATCCAGCGACGCGCGCGGGCAAGCGGGTTAAGAGAGGGAGTGGGAGGGAGGGGGAGAGGAGGGGAGGGTGGATAGGGGGAGGGAGAGGGAGGAGGGGCGAGAAGGGAGGGGAAGGGGAGGGTGGATAGGGGGAGGGAGAGGTAGGGGAGGGAGAGGGAGGGAGGGGGAGGGGAGAGGAGGGAGGAGGGAGGGGGAGGGAGAGGGGAGGGAGGTTAGGGATGGGAGGGGGGCGGTGGCGGGAGGGGGAGGGACGGGGTTAGCGGCGGGGGGCACTCAGAGCTCGAGGCCGGATTGGCACACGTGACGGGTCCCGCAGGATTTTCTCCCTGCGTCGTCGGCTGTCAGGCGATCGACGTATATGAGAGGAAAACGGAACCCCGGCGCGTAATGTTCTCCGAATCAATTTCGGAGAATTGAGTGGTAAGGTTTATTTTGATCGGAGAGTGGCAACCAATGTATATCTGGTCATAATTCGTGGAATAAAATTAGATGCAATATTTTACTGAATTTGAATTGTGGGCTAGCTGATTTCTCTATCATCCCATCCCCCAATTCTGTTACTGCAGTGCCTCTGACCGGGAGGTCCTAGGTTGGAGTTCCGACGGAGGAAGGATTTTAGACCCTAGCTAGATAGTTAGGTCGAGTTCAGTCGCTGCCTGGAGAAGAATTCTAGCGGCCGGCTGCTCTGATCGGTAGCTTTCTGTGGTTTCTCCGATCAACACCTGGCTATAACATGCGCTACACTTATTAATGACCGCATAAGATGACTCACCTGAAAAAAAAACTGTATAATCAATTCACTTATAGCCCTCATTTAATTTCCTCCTCTTTCCACTACACCTTCTTTAACAGCACTGCACTCCCCAACACATAGATTTTAAGCACACCGCACAGGTGCAGTGGTGTGGGTGGATTTGATTTGATTTTTTCGTGTCTCCGGGCACGTCAACTGCTTTGGCCATTAGTCCCGTTAGTGTAGTGCTTGTTTTTTCTCGGGATATGCGCGGTGATCTTTCCCCGTTGAATGGCGAGATCCGGCGCCGACCTACCGTCGGCTAGTGGGGTTTCCCCCTAAGCAGAACTCTCCCACCAGCGGGGCACCACCCCAGCTGGGACAAGCTCTAAGCTCCCGACCGGTCTCCCGGAATATGTGGTAGTGTAGTGCATGTTAGTGTAAGTGTGTGTGTAAGGTGAGAGAATAGGACAAGGAAGAGGAAGGAAAGATCGCGCGTGGTCCGTTTGGAAGGGTACTGCTCCGGCATTCGCCTGGTGTTGATCGGAGAAACCACGGAAAACTACCGATCAGAGCAGCCGGCCGCTAGAATTCTCCTCCAGACAGCGACTGAATTCGACCTAGCTGAAAAGCTAGTGTCGAAAATCCTGCCGCCGTGGGGAGTGGGAACCTAGGACCTCCCGGTCAGAGGCGCTGCAGTGACATCAGTTGATGCACTGAGCTACCGCTCCCGGAGGTGTGGGTGGGTGTTGAATGGTCGGGGTGGGGGGTGCCTCCGGGTGATACGCTACCGGGGAGCAGCCTGGAGCACCGGAGGACAGGAGTCGACATGCAGCTCTGAGGGGCGCCCGCGGCCAGGCACCGAAGCTAAGGGAGACGAGCCAGATTCCACGCGGCCAAGAGGAGCCCAAGCACTTCACAAGCGGGGATCGGTTTGGAGGCCTTCTGCTGGAGGTCTTCGACGAGTAACTATTGCGAAACATTTGAAATTTGAAAAGGATTAAATATATGGGAACTTTCCAGCAATTCTAAAGCGTTATTTTTCGTTTAATGTCACTTCGTGTTATTCAATACTAAAGGCACGTAATTAAATCTACATTTGGTAAATAATTGTCGCTTTAAAATAAAAGTGAAATTTCATGTCACAACAGAAATTGAATAATATTGCTGATATTATCAGATATTTTTAATGTGATATAACATATTTAATATTCAGAATAATATTCATGATATAACAAAGAATTTATTCATATGTAGTTTCTTATGATTACAAGTTATAATTAAGTATATCTTATGACTAACAAATCACATTTGCCTCAAATAAGAACTTGTGCTACAGAATGACACAGACTTTCTGGTACTAGTTAGTTTGCTAATTTATTTGGACTGTGTTAGTTTTTCGGTCTAGCCTCAGTCTTCTCCCAAATGCCTACAGACGCCTAAAAATATTTTTTTCACATTTTTTCAATTTTTTCAGACCCTTTTGGTAGAACTGAAATATGACTTTTAGAGCCGAATTCACAGTCGATCCTTAAGGAATAAGGATATACTTAAGTAATAGTTCCTCAAAATGAGAGGTTACTTAAGAGGGTTTCAGATGTTTCTTATGGGAGCAGAATTTAGTGTTCCGTAAGTTATCGGAAATGTTGAGATGATGCACTTTGGTCAGCTGAACCAGTGTTTAAGAGTATTTTTTGCCGTTTCGTTGGTCGTTGACTGTAACCGTGTATTTTTGATATGACTTGTGTATTGCTATTCGGCACACTCTGTAACTTGACTGATTTTATAGAGATCTGCACAGACAATCTAAAAAAAGATTTACTTTATATACATTTATCATATCTACAATAAAATTGTCTGTGAGATAATATAAAGAACTGATATATCTTGTGCATTCTTCCAGAACAAACCTAAAACATTGTAGTTGCATAAAATCTTAAAGTTATTGGCATCTTCATAACAGAAGAGATTGGTAAGCCTCCCTTTGTTATATTTCTTCTTCCGTCGATGAGAGAATCAAGATTATTTACAACAGTGATTTCACGTAAACGAAAGCGCCTTCTAAATTGTTCTCCTAAATTGTTCTTCGTTGTATATTTCCAATGGATTATTAGCATCTCGTATTATTCGTTACGCGGACGATATTTTGAATGTAAAACTCAAAACACCCCAATAAATCGTCATTTCATTTCGTAAAAAAGTCAAACTTCACGAACTTAAATTCAGCAATTATGATATGATTCTTGCAAGGAAGTATGACTATGAGCTATTTTTAGTAGCTCAGAAGATGAATTACGAATTTCATCACACAAACTAAACGAACAGGCAACCAAATATAATATGCAAATCTCCACTATGAAAACAAAATCAATGGGCTTTGAAGGAACAAACTACATGAGATGTAAAATTATGATTAATAATGAACCCATAGAACAGACAAATAATTTTACCTATTTAGACTTCAATGTGTCTTACAGCCAGAAAAATGACATAAGTCGGAAATTAAATAGATTCTATAACATGTGTGGGTCAATAAGAAGAACATTAAAAAACAAGACTTTAAAAACCACGAAACTCAAATTCTACAAAGCAATAGCTTACCCAACCGAAATGGCGTACCCAAGCTAACTTATGCATGCAAAAACTGGACAATAAATAGAACAGACAGAAGAAAAATAGAAAGCTCCGAAATGAAATTCTTACGTTCAGTAGCAGGTTACAATTTCTTAGATAGACAATATAATGACGACATCGGAACCGAACTGAATATATTCAATCTGATGGACATAATCCAATCATTTAGGAGCAACTGGCATGATCATATCCAACGCATGCCTCCAAACAGAATTCCCATAATAATGTACACATATAATCCTAAAGGAAGAAATGTAGGCCGCCCCTTAACCAGATTGAGAGACTCACTCTCTTGATGTGGAAACGGGCCTTAGAGCCTAAAGCCATGAAGCAGAAGATTGGTTGTTTTTTTCGTGTTTCCGGGCGCGTCAACGGCGTCGGTCATTATTCCCGTAAGTACAGTGCATGTTTGTTCTCGGGAGATGACGGTGATCTTCCCCCGCTGGATGGCGAGATCCGGCGCCGACCTACCGTCGGCTGGTGGGGTTTCCCCCTACCCAGGACTCTCCCACCAGCGGGGCACCGCCCCAGCTGGGAGAGGCTCTAAGCTCCCGACCGGTCTCCCGGAATATGTGGTAGTGTAGAGCATGTTAGTGTAAGTGTGTGTGTAAGGAGGGAGGATAGGACAAGGAATGGCGCGGTCCGTGGCCCGTTTGATAGGGCACTGCTCCGGCATTCGCCTGGTGTTGATCGGAGAAACCACGGAAAACTACCGATCAGAGGAGTCGGCCGCTAGAATTCTCCTCCAGACAGCGACTGAGTTCGACCTAGCTGACAAGCTAGTGTCGAAAATCCTGCCGCCGTGGGGAGTGGGAACCTAGGACCTCCCGGTCAGAGGCGTTGCAGTGACATCAGTTGATGCACTGAGCTACCGCTCCCTGTATGAAGCAGAAGAAGAAGAAGGAGAAGCATGAGAAGAAGCAGAAGAAGAAGCAGAAGAAGTATGACTAATACGGCTTCAAAGCAGCGAATGGCATAGCGCCTTACTAGAGCAGCACTCTACCTCTCGCCGTGCGAGGGCAGGGGGGGGCGACCCGAAGTGTGTGGGAGGTCACACCCGGAGGCGACACTCTCGCGCCGGAGGGCGAGGGGAGGGGGTGGGGCGGGAACTTAATCGACCCCCGTAGGCGGGGGTGAGGAAGGGGGGCGCTGGGCGGCGCTAACTCCTCTCTTCCCCACGGCCAACTCCGCATCCAACTCCCCGCAAAGTGGGGGCTCACACTCGTCCTTATCCCAGGGGTGGGGAAACTTTTTACGTCGCGGCGCCTATTAAAAGTTGTGTGCGTTTGACTGGCCCCGAAAAAAAACTTCATACGTGAGACGGCCGCAGTGTACTTTTGCAGACATGTCTTCTCTTTTTTCTCGGTTATAAAAAAGGAAGCTCGACTAACCATATTGTACAATTATTTTTAAAACCTACTCTTTCGCGCTAGGAGAAAGAACGTGTTCTTTACACTCCACTTTAGTCAATTTAAGGTATATATTTCAGAGAAGGAATGTCTGCGCGCAGTATCTGGAACTGATTGAACCGCAAGGAAAAATGAAATATTAAGAGGATATTCCGACAGCTGCACGTAAATAAATATACTTCATTAACCTTTTCTATGAAGGACGCTTTGTGGTTCAATTGGATAGCTTGATTTTCAATCTTCAAATAAGAGTGTTTCTAGCTTGAACGAAATTGTTGAAAAATAGCTGTCAATTTCACGAGGAGTTCGAGTTTAGCTTGAACACACGCCTATTTTTCTTCGCAAGAACGTTTCCGCAAAAATTGCGTTTTTATTGAATTTCAAGTCCCAACAATTCAGTGGAACAAGAAAGCAGGAAATCGTTACAGTTAGTTTTTTTTCGCTTCGATTGTCAATGCAAACAACTTATTTTTCTAGGAATATCCAATAAGCAAAATATTAAAATTAGAGAGAGTACCTAATATAGAGGATGATAACAAGCAAGAGAAACATAATTGAAATGCGGGTAAGAAATGAATTGCCTTGGTTTGTCAATACAGTGCAGCGTAAAGGCATACATCTTTCTATTTGTGGAGAATGTATAATTTAGTTGACTATTTATTGGAATTCTCATAGAAGAAATAAAGCCTTCATCAAGGTATGCCAATGTATTAAATGTGATAATAGCATTAGTGCTTGCGCAAAATTACTTACAATATTTCATTAAATCATCCTCCCCCAATAAGGACAGTAGTACCTTTAGCGCTGAACACTTTTTCGAACTGCAGACTATTGATATTAACTTGCTGCATTGATTACGTACTACGAAGATGTGTAGCGGCATTCTTTTATTAAGTCTATTAGAGCGAATTGTACTTGGAGAGAAAATCTATGATCTTTCTCATCTTAATTATTATTTTGTAATTCAACGAAATAAACTATAAAATAGGGGAGGCAATAATGTTTGTTAGTAGATATGAAGACCGTCCGAACAAACATCATTATGAGTATTGCATGTACTCTTTACACCAATGTTATTCTATAATCTCTTTTTAGCAGGGTATTTGGTAGGATATTGGAGATACTGCATTTGAAACCTCTCTGTGATCTCCGAATAATTGGCTGCATTTCATAAGTTTCAACTCGTTGTGAAAAGTTGCGCTGAATTTCAATATTTATGTAATCATCTGCTGCGTGGCTCAGAAAAATATTATTAATAATCATATTAATTATAGTAATATTAATTAATATTAATATTCATTAATAATAATATATTGTTCAGGAATGTTTACACGAAAACCTGTCATAATATTGTAAATGATTAGATTAACTATGAATAATTAATGACACTGATATTTGTACGAAACTCTGGGAGGTTATCTCCTAGGTAAATTCAGAAATATACTTTTAAAAACTGAACACCAAACAGACAATTTAATTATGTGGTTGTATTACAAAGTATACTTCACATTCTTATACCACTGTAATGGACAAGTAACATCCAATACCTCATTGTTTGATGTTGAAGGAAATTTTACTCAAAATAAAACAAGTAAAATTAGATTATATTTTAAAACTCAATTATACAGTATTTTCACAGAAAAACATTTATTTCTGGTGCGCAAGAAAAAATATTAAATGTGTTAAAATTATGATAAAATGGATTTAAACGTAATTCATCATTATTCTAACAGGTAACAGCACTTCAAATAATTTATGAATCATAAAACTACACAATACTGCTTCTCTTTTCGTTTAAAACCGTACTTGTCGAAAGCAGAGCAACAGTTAGTCTTTCTCCAGAAACAATTTTCGCTGTTCAGTTGCCCAAGCGAGGACGTGACAACATTAAAAAGGACTAGGTTCGTCAGTTAAGTAATCCTCCGGCACGTATCTTATCCTGAACATTACGTTAAGCTCTAGGGAACTAGGCATTCAACAGATTGTCGAAATTTTTCCAGCCCTTGCTGTTAGGACGACACTGCCTAAAATGTTGAACTTTCTCTAAGCTATGCTGCAAAGTTACCACTTAAAAACTTTTCGCGCTGTTGGCGAAGAAACAAATACCCTCTACGGCAGAGTTGTTTTCAATCTCGAAACTTACAGTTCGTGCTGAGATAACGTAGCGCTTTTCGTTGCAGTATTTCAACTACGGATCCACGTCTGGAAAGAAGATTCCCTTAAATGGACGGTACTTGAGAAATTCGGTGGTACTGTGTTAAGAAACACGCCAATATATGAACTGGATATTTGAAAAAGTCAAAAGTTAAGAGATTCTCAACTGCACTTTCATGTTCTTTTCTAAAAGAAAAGAAGAAGAATATTTTCAAGATCAAAGTTAAACTGCACCGGGTTTTGAGGCTTCCGGAAAAGTAGGTGAAACCGTCATATGTCTTCAAGAAAAGATTGGCGATATTTAATTGACAAATTTGATTTCCAAATTTACATTTATAAATTTACTAAGTATATCGGGAATATAAAAGTTAAACAATGTGTATTTTTCGTAGAGAGTAACACAAACGAAAATTATCATTAGTATCTTCGGAAGAAACACTGACAACACAAATTGACCGTGCGATGATATTGTTTACGTTCTGCAATACTTGCACTACTAGAGTACGAATTTTGACTTAAAATTTACTTTAAATAAAGTTTTATAATAACCAGGGAGCGGATTTCTATGATTTTGCATATTTTTTCGGTGCTTCAGGGCGTAGCTAAGTGATATTTCTTTACATTTGCTCAGAATTGGATGCTATGTAGTTAATTGTGCACATTTGGCCTGTTGGTGGATATTCGTGCAATTACAAGCGCATATTTTGCATATTTTGTTGAACCAAGGACTTATCTATAAAAGGTTTCATTTTCTCATGTTTCCAGCGGTCATTATGTTTGAAAGAGCTTGATACAATTTGCGCTTGTTTTTTTCTTTTATAGATGATAAAATACTTGTAGGTTTTTATATAATCTTTAAACCTTCTGATACAAATTTAGGTTCTCGATATATTCTTTAAACCAGGCAGAAGAAATGCAACAAGACACACTAAGTGAATATTTACTTTATTTCTCCCGCGAAGTAAGGCAGAATATATTACGTTTGCAGAGATATATCTTTTCATTCCAATCATGCTTCTCCTGAATTTTATCAAGAAAGGTTAACACGGGAAATGAAATATTATTAATTTTAATTGCTTATTAAAGTCCAGTTGCATATTAAATTTAAGAATTTTGAGGCCATAAATGCCTATTTTTAAAAGCATTTATCAAGATACAAATACATACAAATTTCTCCCTAATAATAACCATTATTAACAGATTCCCTACTAAGGCTCTTTCTAATTGTACTTAACATATTAAGTTCAATAACAATAAGTACTTAACAATAAGTACAATAGTAAGTACGTAACATACTTAACATGAATTGCAGTTGGAATCCTCAATAGAAAAACAATCAATACCTTACGTTTAGTAATGCTTACTCCAAAATTCATGTCATATAGCGCCTGATATCCATATTTCAATCGCCAACAAAATCTAAAAAAAGAGTTTATATCAAAACTTCATTTTTTTAGTTATAACAGAAATGGAGCTCATGAATGATATATATGAAATTGCGGCTTGTAAATGAGAGTGAAACAATGACTAAGTGAACGAATATTGAACTTTTTAAATAGAAACAATAAAATTGATGAGCAGGTATGTGCGAACTTTCTTCGAAAAAACAAACAACAACAATATACGACATTGAAATGCATTTCAAATTAAACTTATTAATGCCGTTATTAGTTTGGTAGTCCAACAGAATGGCCATTCAGTTCGTACGTGTTCATTTGCTTCGAGTACATTGTCTTCCTGTAATCACGATGTTAATGGTACTCACTGTACATGAAACATCACCGAACTCGAATAAAACAACACCAAATGCCATTCCATTATTTCAACGGAAAAATATAGACTTGAAAAATACAACTACAGAGCTGCAAATATGTTTTCATAAAAATTTTTGATGTGCTCGTACAGATGAAATGTGAGCTTGTACTGTTTATATGGCTGTATGTCTTTCCAGGGGGGTATGAATGAATGTGCCGATTCTCTTCTCCTGTCAGTTTAAATCTGAAACCTTCGCATAAAGCGGCCAACCCCACGCGAAGAAGATAAAAGTGGATTTACCAGACTCGTACTTCAACGGACCCGTAAATCAGCGCGCTTCGTAATAACAAGGGCTCGTGTTTTCAATCCCGACCTTCATGGCTACGTTTCACGTGAAAGGAAATTTTACAATTTTTTAATCTTTTCAAATAAAGAAGGCTAGCGAATGAGGGAATCAGATTACGAACCATTAATATTTTCGATGAAAGTCGGTCTAAAAGCAGAAAGAAAATGTATTTTAATATTTTTACGTAGAATTTCATTCGAAATTTCATCATTATTTCAATTGAATTTATGAAAAATATTGACAAATATTCATTAAGAAAATGCATCTCAAATTCAGCTCACATCATTTCACACCGATCCCAGAATCAGAGAACAATACAAGAGTTGTTCGCTTCTTCTGATCGGCTTCTCACTGAGATATCTCCGCGCCTTGTCTTTCCGGTAAATCGTCCCCAATCGATAACTCCCGACGGTATAAATAATACAAACGTAATAAGAAGTGTGCGCGCGAGTTTGTATAAAAATTTCTCCTCATCAAAAAAACAACAACAAAACAATAACAACTTCAGAGAAAAATGAATATTGAGACGCAAAATATGAGAAACGTTCATAGAAAACCTTCAGAGCGTTCATTCAGCAAACACATGGCAGAATCCTTTAAGTCTACATTTCAAACGTTTCTTGGGAGGCGACCTTAATAGAAACAATAACAAAGTAGCTTCACGGAGGGAGACCACTTCAATTCCAGACCACACTCCGACCCGGTAACATTTCACCCGGGCCGCAGAAGGCGTCTGTGTTACGGGCCCAAAAAGGAAAAGAAACTAAGTTTCCTTACCAGCACCGCGAGGAGAGAGGGTGCCCTCATTTTCCGATAAATCGGCCCCCAATTGGGCGAGACAGATAATTCCCCAAGGGGCCCGCGATGAAAACCGAACGTGCCGGCGTCGCCCGGCGGAATAGAGGCTGTCGAGCCATCGATTTCGGATTTCTTCGCGCCGCGCCGCGCCATGCGGTTCCGCGTCCCGCACGCTGGCGACGGGCCTCGCCTGCGGCGGCGGGCAGGGCTGAGAGTGTTGGTGGCAGTGTAGATGCTGGTGATGGTGGTAGTGTGGAGTGTTGGTGGCAGTGTAGACGCTGGTGGCAGTGTAGACGCTGGTGGCAGCGATGATGCGTGGCTGGTGATGGTAGTAGCCGTATGCGGTGATATTCGACGCGATGATGCTGGTGTGTGGTGATGATGGAGGGAGTTGTAGTAGCGGCGGATAGTGGAAGTGTTGATGCTGGTGATGGTGGTAGTGTTGATGCTGGTGATGGTGGTAGTGTTGATGCTGGTGATGGTGGTAGTGTTGATGCTGGTGATGGTGGTAGTGTTGATGCTGGTGATGGTGGTAGTGTTAATGCTGGTGATGGTGGTAGTGTTGATGCTGATGATGGTGGCAGCGATAATGCGTGGTTGGTGATGGTAGTAGCCGTATGCGGTGATGCTCGAAGCGATGATGCTGGTGGTGGTGATGGAGAAAATTGTGGTGGCGGCGGATAGTGGTGATGGTGGAAGTGTTAATGGTGGTAGCAATGATGCGTGGCTGGGATGGTGGTAGCCGTATGTGGGGATTGTGGTAGTGTTGATGCTGCTGACGGTGGTAGCGGTGATGCGTGGCTGGGATGGTGGGGTCCGTACGCGGTGATGGTGGTAGCGTAGATGCTGATGATAGTTGTAGCGGTGATACGGGGTGGATGGTAGTATCCGTATGCGGTGATGGTGGTAGTGATGACGCTGGTGTGTGGTGAAAATGGAGGAAGTTGTGGTGGCGTGAGTGGCGGCGGACAATGGTGATGGTACCTTCGGCGTTGATGCTGGTAGTGACCACGCTGGTAGGTCATGGTGGAGATGGTGGTTAAGGCGATTTTCTGAGGAAGCAGCAGAGGAGGACACGTGCTCTTTTGGGTGCGTTGGCGACGGTTGTGATGAGTTGTCTTTGTTGCAGGAGTGGTGACGGTAGATGGTGATGGATGCCTGATATGAAGATGGCGGCGATGGGGCGATCGGTGAGCTGGCGGATCTGGGTGAAGTTGGATCGCAGTAACGAATTTCAATGGATGCTCGTAGGTGTGTGGACTCAAGTGGGGATGGATTGTGGTTGTGAATGCTAGTGCGGTAGTTGGTGGCCATAATGGGTGATGGTGGTAACAAAAGCAGTGGAGTACGATGTGGACTGTGCTGGGTTATTGGTAGTGGTCGTGGTCGCAGTGAGGGGCGTCGGAATTTGTGCGATTCCGGAGGGTACGGTGGCAGGCGGGGGGGGAGAGGAGAGGGAAGGGATGGTGGCGGCGGCGGCGGCGGCGGCGGCAGAGTGCGCGCGCGCTCGGCCTGCCAAACAGCGCCCGTCCCTCTTTTGCGACTTCCGCGCCGCGCCGCGCTGCGCCATTGTTGTCCGTCGCGTACACAAATTTTGCCGCACAATGGGTGAGCCCGCGTAACAGGGTGGCCGACGCTGTTGGGCGCGACCGCTGCGGCGACGGGGCTGGGCGGGACTGGGCGGGGCTGGGCGCGGCTGGGCGGGGATGGGCGGGGCTGGGCGGGGCTAGGCGGGGCTGGGCGGGATTGGGCGGGGTGGGTGGGGTGGGCGGGGCTGGGCGGGGGTCGGCGGGGATGGCGGGGCTGGGCGGGGGTCGACGGGGATGGCGGGGCTGGGCGGGGCTTGGGGGACGTAGCGGGACTGTGCGTGGATGGGCGGGAATGTGCTGGGCGGGGAAGGCGGGGCAAGGCGAAACGCGGTGAGACGACTGGCGTTCGCGGCACAAACAGAGGAAGCTCTAGAGCCTATGGTGAATGGATAAATGAACTGAAGGGAAGTGTTGGAGCATATTCTGCTCTTTCCTTTCTTCTTGTCTTCTCGTATCTCATAACCGTCCTGGGTAATATATGCAGATGGAACTGTGAGGTCTCGTGGGTTCTTGAGATACGTTTTACGACTATATTGTTCTGTGTGAATATTACTTTCTGGGGAAGATAAGGTAGTAGGCTAGTTTGATTAACCTCACCATTTCAATACTCTTTTTAGAGAATGTGTGACATTTTTTCTTTATACTCGTTTGAACGAAGTATTGGAAAATCCACATTTGGTGGTTGAGGCAGATAAAATTCGCTTCCTTTCTTAATGCAGGCGGGAAGGAAGGAATGAACTGGTGAAGCTTGTAGGTTAATATATTTTTTCATGCAGATATCGCAAACGGTGTTTGTGGCAGCGGTGATATTGTGACAATGTATGTGATGTCCAATGTTTCATCAATGCAGTCTGTAGTAGTTTAAAAATATGTAACTGACTGTCATAGAAATATTTCAGAGAAAAAGTAGGACCTACTAGTGGACTGCAGCAGCAAGAATGGAACACACAATAGTTTTCCAGAAAGCAACACCATACTGCTCGAGAACGGCAAATAAATTTATTTCGTATAAAACTGCAATTAATAAATTTGTGAAAAAGTGCAGTGACATACTGCTTATAAACTAAGTAAGTTCCCTTAACATGTCGAGAAGAATTTAGGTCAGTAAAAATCTTCTGTTCGATTCTTCCCAAAGTAGTGCATGACAAGAGATAAAATCAATAGTGTTGAGTAGAAGAAAAGCCTCCGATCATCTGCAGATTGAGGGGAACTTCGGGATACCAATGATACATTACAGTGACAAGCATATTATATGAAACTTACAAAGCCAAAGATTATGAAATTCAGAGGTTATGAAAAGAAGCATATTGAACGACGTCTTGGAAAAAGGCGTGTAGAACCTCAGCCATTACAATCGATTTTTTAAACGGAACATGAATAGCTTTCGTTTGCAACAGCAAATGGCTTTTGTTTCACTTTAAAGATGGCATGTTTGTCAGGTTTTCATCAGTGCTTGATACAAAAAATTACCTTCAACTATTTATTGTAGTACAAGGGAGGGCAAATGTAGGCCGCAGGTCAAGAAAAGTTGCGCAGGTATCATTTGGCTAGTTAGGGATTATCACACATTAAAACTTATTTTTAAGTTTATTACAGCAGTCTAGAAAAACTTCTTTTGTTGTCTTGGCTTAACGTTAGTAGTTTATTTTTATTTTTAGGATTTACTTATCACGAGGGCAATCGGTTTATTTTTACTACGGAGTGAAAGACGGGGAAACAATAGTCCCCCACAACACCCATTTACTCTACAATGGCCGAGTATTCTCTACGAGAAATGGCGCGAAATTACAAACAATCTCATTATTGCCCGTCGTGCACACACATTCTGCTAAACAATGGGCCACCTCTCGCTGCAGAGAGGGCGGGCTGTTGGTCGCTGGGCTGAAGGGGCGGAGCACAGCGTGAGAGGTGTCAAGGGAGATGACTGTCCTGTTGGCTTGTGGACGCAGATTCAGTTGCAGTACAAGCAACACTGGCACAATCATGTAAGAATAACTGGATTAGTGGCTGTTTTAGGAAAACTGTAGTTACGTTCTTAATTACATACTTACCATACCTTCTTTGAAATAGGTCATTGCGAGTCTCGGTAATATCCTTTCACTGATTTCATTCCTTCATTTTATATTTATCTATATATTTAAAGAATAAGGTATTCTGCCATGGCTTCGTTTAGAGCTTCTACTAAACCAATTTTACTTTTTTTTTCTTTAAATGAAAGAATGTGATCCCTAGATGTGTTATCATATGTTATTGGTGTTGATTCACCAACATTTATGGTGTAAATTAATTAAATCATTCTTTAATAGTACATTTATCAATAGTCAAATGTTTTTTTTTTTCCAAAGAGTGGCTGCTTCATGGTGGCGCTGCATGATGCTTTATTTTGATTGTTGAGATTTGTTTACGATTCGTCAACGTTTTGTTTCAGTGTAATAATTGCATTGTGGTGTTGACAGTTTGCATGTATTTGCTTTTGTGATGTATTTTGTAGAGAACATTCAGACAGTGAGTTTTGCTCGGTTGTACTGAAGTAGTGAAGTTGTTCACAGGTTATGTCGAATTCCGAATCTTTGCCCACGTGCCCCAAAAGACGCAAACGTACATTAACTGGACGCAGGGGAAGAGAAAGTCAGCGTAGGTGTCCTGATAGTGAGGCCATTTCGTTTTCTGTTGTGTCGTTGTCTATGAAATGTCAGTTTTGTTCTGATTTGTACTTCCCATGTGAGAGAAATTCTGCAAACCAGTTTACTCTGTGTTGCTTAAATGGGAAAATAAGTTTACCTTCGACAAATATGCCAGAAGAAATCAAACAGTTGCTTATAGGAGATGAGATATCAAAAAACTTTAGAAATAAAAACCGTCAGTATAATAGTGCTCTTTTTTTGTGAAATTTGGTGCCGATATTACATTGCCATCTGGTCATGGGCCATACGTATTCAAAATTTTGGGAACTCTACTTCACAGAATATCTTCGTTGTACCCTGAAGATTCAAACAATGCAACGTATTGTGAACATTAATCTGAGCACAGTATTTTACATTTATCTCAGATCTCACCGTCAAATTTTGACGGGTTCTCACTAGTTATTTATTATAATTGTCGCATTATGACTTAAGAGTTCAGAGGGGAAAAGAAGGCATTATTTTATAATTTCTGTGGAGTTGATGTCTTTTGGGACTCACAAACGGTGATGTGCATTCTGACCAAGATTGAATATTGAGTACAGGACGTATTGAAAGAAGAGAATATAACTTTTTTAGAGGCTTATGAAATAAATTCAAAAAGGAATAAAACTCGACAGTTAAATTGACCAGCCTGTAGGAGCAGCACCTTCACAGAATGTAACGTCTGCTTAATTTGATTGATTGTTTGTTGGTGATTCCGGGCGAGTCAACTATAGAGATCATTATTCCCGTACGTATAGTGCATGTTTTTTCATCTGGATGTGGCGGTGATCTTATCCCACTACATGGTGAGATCCGGCGCCGACCTACTGTCGACTAGCGGGATTTTTCCCAAAAAGGTATCTCCCACCAGCGGGGCATCTCCCTAGCCGGGACAAGCTTTTAAGTCCCCGACCGGTCTCTCGGCATGTGTAGTACATGTTAGTGTAAGTGTATGTGTGTGTAAGGGGTGAGGATAGGACAAGGAAGAGGAAGCAAAGATCGCGCGGTCCGTGGCCCGTTTGTTAGGATACTACTCCGGCATTCACCTAGTGTTGATCGGAGAAACCACGGAAAATTAACGATCAGAGCAACTGGCCGCTGGAATTCTGCCCCGGACAGCGACTGAATTCGACCTAGCTGACAAGCTAGTATCGAAAATCCCACAATCTTTAGGTGAAAATCCACAAACTAGGACCTCCCGGTCAGAGGCACTGCAGTGACATCAGTTGATGCACTGAGCATCCGCTCCTGGTGCTTGATTTGAAAAATATACGAAAATCATGACTTACAAAGTAACTTTCGTATTCAAGACTTATTTTTCGCTATCTAGAAATTTAACAGCATGCAAATTACATTTAGCGAAGAAATTTCTCGTTAGGACAACCTTCGTTCAAAATAGCCACAACTTTTACCAAATAAAACACTACTGACGATTTTGAACTACTAATGGCCAAAGAGACAGTGCACCTAACATTGATAATCACTAGATCCAGATTCGAGGGGCCCAGTTATTTTCTTCAAAAAATCTCTTCTCTCCTCTCAGTGTGACCTGTACTCATTATTCAATCTTGGTCAGAATGCACATCACCATTTGTGAGTCCTAAAAGGCATCAACTTCACAGCAATTATGATATAACGCCTCCCTTTTCCCTCTGCACTCCTTAACCACAATGCGACAATTATAATAAATGATAAAGAAAAATTAAGCAATGAAAACAGTGAAAGAATATTACCGAGACTCGCAATTGTCCGAGGATGAATTCAAATGAAGTTAATGAATCAAATACCAAAATAAGACCTAAGACTTGTGCTGTACAGGGAGTAAATAAACTTGAATAAACAAAAATTAAACATTTTTTTCTCTACTACTACCTGAAAGTTGATGATAGCGAATGATCTATGAGAGTAAGAGAAGAAACAAAGAGTGGAGTGGAGGGATTGGTGAAGTGGGGACTTGCGAGTGGGGTGCATTTACGAAAAACATTCCCTCAGCACCTCTCTGAAATCCGTTTATCCAATTGCGCTCAGAATAATTACTGCATATCCTAACCGAAGTTCGTTTCAAGAAAAATGACTTTTTCTATTTTCGTTAAGTTCACTTTCAGGCAGTATGTTCACTTTCACTAAGTTCGTTTCGTTCACTTTCAGTAAGTACAAAGTTTTGAAGGTGGAATTTGAGGGTTTTGCCGTATCCCAATTCATTTGATATTTCAGCGTATGATATACCAATTATTCGCTGGCAGGAGTTGACCGTTACAATAATAGATAGACATTATTAGACCTGAGTATTAATAAATGGCCGAAACGTCGGCAATGTAGTGTTGTTTTTCTTACATCGACCTAAACTGAAGAACCACTCAACATATGAATTAAATCCTTTGTTTGTGAACCTTACTACACTAATTACTAGTTTTAAAATGTCTTCAAGCATCGAATGTAAGAATAATATACCTGTTAAATCAAAGTATCATTCACTGCTGTAAACTTAACAATGCATTTAGAAGAGAAAAGTCGATCGTTTTCAGGTAGATCCGCGAATACTTCTCTGGAATAATTATCCTTGGAGAATTCCTCCCTGGAATGAAGCGTTGTGTACGAATAAATCCACAAAGACCAACTTAGGGAACGACAGGAATGTTCTCGTCTTTAGAAGGGAAGAGAAAATGTGTCTGTATTTTATAATTATGTTCAAGTATCTTTAGTAGACTCTGTCTGTGAAACATCGATTTGTGTGAAATTAACTATATGTCTGAATTACTTTGAGGCTTTAAAACTAGGGGCTCTCTGTTTTGAATAAAACATTATTTAATAATAATTCAAAGTGTATGCTTATGGCGAATATTTTCTAGAACAAGAATCTATACATTATTATGTCCCTTTCATAAAGTTGCAGTTGGAAGAAAACGCATGAATTCAGTCACCTTCCTTTACAAATTTGCGGTTTATGCACGTTCGAGGGAACTCAAAAGTGCCTATCGATCTTTATTATCACGACCGAAACTAGAAAAACTCAGAAATTCATGAGAGAGTTCGGTGCTTTCTAGAGGCAGAAGTTCATTTTATATTGTTTATTTTAATTTTTACTGGACAATAGTTGCACTGAATTCTTATTAATCAGGCCATCAGGCATTCTCTTCCGTGTGACCACGCAATGTCGCAACGCTGCTTTTATCATCATGACTGCCGATGGGTGAATTCATGTGGGTGGGTTTACTGGTCGGAGGTCGGTCACTGGGTCGATTGTTGAATTGGAGGGTCAGTTGTTATGTTGGTGGGAGGTTAATAGATCGGTGCGTTGGTTGGTAGGTTGGTGGGTGGGTTGTAAGATTGATGGGTGGGTTAATAGATTAGTGGGTTGGGTGTTAGACTGATGGGTTGGGAAGTAGATTGGTGGATTGGTTGGTCAACTGGTGTACTGGTTGGTGTACTGTTGGGTTGCAGGATTAGTTACTCTGTTAGTAGGTTGTGGGTTGCGGGGTTGGGCATTGGATTTTGGGTTCGGTGGATTGATCGGTCAGAGGTGGTGATTGCTCGATGAGGTAGGTGGATGTGTACTTGGTGAGGGCGAAGCAAGGGGGAGGGCAGGGGGTGCACAGATGAGGACCCGGACGGAAGGAAAAACCTGCTGTGCAAGGCGACCGCCGAGGCAGTTTGTTCCCAGCGGATGAGCGACAAGGGATATTGGCAAAGGGGGCGGGGCTTTCTTAGGCCGCCGGGACAAGAGGCTCGCTGCCACCGAGCTGAATTTAATATCACAGAGTGCTGCAGGCGACTAACAGGGGAGGCGCGCGCTAAACGCCGCTGTGGAGAGAAGCCCACGAGGGTGAAACCTCAAGCGGAGGGCCAAGGCGTTACTCAAACCACGCACAAGAGATGCTGCGACGGATTTAGCATTGCGTTATTTAATTTGCTTGATAACACAATGACGGCTGACATCTTATTTAGCATTATTTTCTTCAAGATGTAATAAGAGAATAGACACCATTGCCTCTTTTCATCCCTTACTGATTTTAAAATTCGAATACAATCGATAAAAATATTTCATGCAAAATTTCAAGCGATATTCATAACTACGTTCCTGTTGTAAATTTCAAAATCCACAGATAACAACCAATTTTCTGATATAAAATTTCCTATTCAGTTTCTATATAGATAATCAGTTTTCTATTACTTTGAAATGTATTAATGTCAATCACAAACGAAAAAAATGCCAAACGTTAAAACATCCACAATCTCAAATACCCCTGTTAAAGAAAAATTGAATTATTTCGAATATTTCTTACTATGAAATGTTGAGACACTTAACATCTCGAAGGTTCATGCATATTTTGCCCCCTGCATTTTCACGTATTTTTTTCTCACATCACATTCAAATTCTAATAAAAGCTGTATGTTTAAAAATGAATTGCATATAAATTAATATATTTGAAAATGCTACACAAGCAACTGATTAAATCCACACTTTTCGGGCGGTTAGCTATTCAGCATGGAGCAATCTTTGACAAATCTTTTCCGGCGCCGTCGAGATTCCTGTGAATCGCCGTTTGCTTCCGCTGCCGGGGCCCGGGGGCGCCGCAAACGCCGTGAAGGGCAAAGGGATGCAGAGGGTGGGGGAGGGAGGGGGAGGGGAGAGGGGGCGTGGCTTTCAGCGCTGGCGCAGCGACCGGTCCGCTGGCCGGCCGGCCGATCAGACGTCCGGCCTACGGCCCCAAGAGAGCTTGCAGCAGCGGTGGTGGTCAAGATGCAGGCGGAGGAAGAAAGGAATGAGAAAGAGGAGGATGACGTGGTGAAAGGATGTCTTAGAGAAAGGATGAACAAGTTGAGGAAGTGAAAAGGTAGAAGAGGAGGTGAAGGAGGTAGAAAAAAAGAGAAAGCGAAGATGATGGCAACGATGGTACGATCTGCCTCAAGCTGATGGTATTGATGATGATATAGAGAGTGAAGGAATTCGGAGAAAGATTAGCGAGATCGCTAATTGGTTGATGAGGTCGGTTAATGCATATTGCCAGCTATCGTCTGAACTAGCAACGTATACTGTATGATGTCTAAGATTGTTTGATTGATTAGTGATTTCGGGCATGTCAACTAAGGTCATTAGTGTTGTAAGTGTAGTGCATGCTTTTATTGCGGGAGGCGGCGGTGATCATCCCTCACTAGAAGGCGACATCCGGCGCCGACCTATCCGTCGCCTTGTGGGGATTTTCTCCAATCAGGTATTTCCCATCAGCGGGACACCGCACCAGCCAGGACAAGCAACAGGCTCCCGAATGGGCTCCGTCATCAGTGATAGTGTATGTAATTGTGTGTGTGTGTGTAAGTAAGGGGGTAAAAATAGGACAAGGAAGAGGAAATTAAGATTGCGTGCGGCCCGTTTCTTAGGGTGCTGTTTCAGCATTCACCTGGAGTTGATCGGAGAAACCACCAAAATCTTCCGATCAGAGCAGCCGACCGCTAGAATTCCTTTCCAGACAGCGGCTGAATTCGACTAGCTATGTACTTGTCGAAAATCGTGCCACTTTCTGGACTGGAATCTTAGAACCTCCTGGTGAGAGGCACTGCAGTGACATCAATAGATACTCTGAGCCTCTAAGTCAATATGATGTCGTAGACGTCATATGATGGTTGTAGCCATGAATCCTTTAAATTGGTGGAAATGGTTGAGTCTGTCATTATATTACGGTTATTGATGGTCTGTTGAGTATTGGTAACTGATTGTCGAAATAATTGAAGTTTTTTGTACTGCCTTTTGGAGTCTATTTGTGGTAGTGAAAATAGTGGAAATAAAAATTGTGATTTTGATGGTAGTTCTGGTGGTGGTGGAGGTGTTGGTTTTGGTGGTGGTGGTGGTGGTGGTGATTGTGATAGTGATAGCGAAATTAGATTTAGCAATGTTGATGGTAGTAACAAAAGCGGTGGTGAAATCGTTAGAAATCGATATCGTGATAAAAATATCAAAGTACAGTGGAAACATTAATGGTTTCGATCAATCCAGTAATAGGAATGGTTTGCATATTAAATTAAGAAGGTCTAGCAATGGGACGCCAGAGTTGTGTCAAGTAATTTTCAAGGCCGAATGGTGGGGATTTATAACATGAACCCTATAGCTAAATGCAAATTAGAGGCAGTGAGGGAAATAACGTTATTAAAAAAATAGCAATTTTTGTTGTGCGCTGTCGCAAAATGCCTTAGCTCCTAATGTAAGTGTGTTACCTTTCCAAATTTTACAATGTCAACCTGCTGGTAAGGTATGTGTAGATTAAAATGTATGTATTATCAATAATTTAGAACATTATTGAAAATTGAGTGCAATTTCTCAGCTGCAGCTCAGACGTTAAAGCTAATTTAAGGATGAGTACTTGGGAAAACACGCGTAACTGTACGTAAAAACCACGCAAGCCATTCATTTTACTTTGACTAGTTTGCTATTGTAACGAGAGGTAAACGTACTAATGATTTCGCACTAGAGAAATACACTGATCTTTTTTTAACAAATTTCACTCCAACAATGGATTATTTCAGAGTCATAGGTGGCATTATAATTATGTAACTCAGATAATATTGTTATTTCTAACTTAAACTTAACAATTTAGTACATTTTTCATAATTGATAATTACACGACATATACCCTTCGTGTTGTGTTTGCCCTTTCATTCAACTACGTAGTAAATTTTCGGATGAATGATCACTTGCGAATTATGTACTCTTTACTACAAGGTAGACACGGTACACTTGACTGCAAACATTCCCAGCACAGCTTATTAATTATTTCCCACGAGCAAACCAACATATGACATTTCTCACGCTCAGTTAATTAACATGTTCAGTTCGTGTTCCGTTTCACGAGACGAGGGTTTCAGTTCAGAGAAAAAGACTGCAAGAGTAAAATAAAAAATATACTCATACCCTATAGCACAGTCAGGGAGAATAAATATAGATATATTTATATATGTTCCATGCAAACTATAAGTGAATAAACTCCAAATATAGTGGTCAGAAAACAATTTCGTATAATTTAATGCAAGTCGTTATAGATATAAATGATGTAAATCTATTACTTTTGTGTAAGGATTTCCTGTAATTCTACTACGCATAAGACTTCACAGTTTAAATGACTAGTAATTGCTTCTACAACTCCACTGCTGATCAATAATAAGTGAATTAATGGTAGAATTTGGTGCGGTAATTGACCTTTCACTATGAAATATGCCTATTTGCGATCGATAAAAAATCTCAAGGAACAGAGAAAAGGTTGGTCTTGGTAAGGATTTATCGATTGTGTTATTATTACTGAAGAAAATGTATTGATAATATTAATTCCGCATTGATATCAAGTCACATTCTTCTTTCAAAAACGTAGGTCCATGAATTCTGACGCTATAAGTGCATGCTTAGTGTGAAGTAAAGACACTTCTTTACATGAAATTTGAGAAAACCGAGAAGCATATTCTACGTATACACTGAGGGTCGTGGCAGCGTTGTGGTTAGGACACACGTCTGAGGGCCCTGGGCTCAAACCCCAACAAAGCTGCGGAATTTTATCCACCTATGTCCTATTCAGGGCGATTCTGAAGTCCACTCAGCCCTATCAAAAGTAGTACCAGTATTTAAGACTTTATTAATAGTAAATATTGGGAAACATGACTCCCAGTTACAGAAAGCATATAATATTTTTGGGACTCGACATTTTACAGACGGCCCTGAAAACGGGTAAGGAAATGCCTAAAAGCTAATATAGAAAAGAGTTCAAACCTCCTGTAACCCTAACATTTGTGCGATTCGTAATTGTGCAAAGGGTACTAAAAACCTATGCACTTCTAAAAATAATACAATACTAAAAGCAAACTGCTAGTGTCAGAGCTCTTTCCGTTTTGAAATAATTTTCATGATATTTTGTAACTGTTTTAATTAAAAATTATTTCTCATTGTAATGCATACCTCAACCACAAAATACTCATTAGAAAAGTCATCCAATCACCCGCTCGAAGCTATAGTACAATTAAGCATACATCTTGCGCCCTGTAGTCCTCTATATAACACACTCAATGTGCATTTTCTTATTGCATCGCCAGCAAGATAAAAAAAAATCCCAAAATTAAAGCGGCCTTTCTTCGCTTCTGCCACCTCCGAGTCCACGCGGGAGGCCCTTAATCCGCGATAGAGCTTCTTCGCGCCTCCCCCTCCTCCACCCCACTACCCCTCGCCCCGCCCCCGCGCCATTCCCTTGCCTCCCTCCTCCCTCTCCCCACAGGCCTTTCCGACCCCCAGCCTCTGACTCGCCAGCTCAGCCGAGTGTACTTTGCGGATCTCGACATTTCTCACCTTTTGCTCCATCTCCAACTCACATTCAACTCCGCAACTATGCTCTCCCCTTCTCCTCCCCTTCCCTACCATTCTACTTCCAGCTGTCTCTTCTCCCTGCCCTCCACTCACCTTTCCTCTCGCTTCTTGCCGCCCCAACACGTTCTCTTTCCACATTTCTCTGTCCATTCCGTCCCCGAATCTCTGAACCGCGAGCCCAACTCTGTTGAATTTGTGGTCTTCGTCATCCTTCATCGCTTGCATCCTCCCCACTTCGTATCAAAGTCCGCACCAACACTCACTCCTTCGCGCTCCTCTCCCTTCCCATTCTCCTCCATGTCCTCTCCCCTCGCGTTCCCAATATCACTCTATATTCTTCGCTAACTTTGTCTCTCGCTTAAGTTGCTACATCTCATATTCCTCTCCATCCACCCTTCCCTTCTCCCTCATTGCCTCTGTCTCCTTCTCGCACCTCTTTACGAGCCCTGTCACTCCACGCCACCCTCCGCTCTCTTGTGGAACCTGAGCTCTCAACTTCCCTTGCAGTCGCCTCTCCCCGCTTCCCGCAGTTCTGCTCACCCAACCCACCGATCCCCGCTTCAGACTCGCGCTCTCGATTACGTTTGTCAGCCAAGCTCTCCGCGAATTCTCCTCGGTAAGGTACACACATTCAAAACCTTCTTTGCTTTGTGTTGCTTTTCTTATTGGACGTTTTTTGGACCGGCTAACTTCCTGAGCGCGTTCTTCTCATTTGATTTTTCTGCAGCTTCAAGACTTCATGCATTTCAGTTGCGTTTTGACTCGCTGATTACTCTATCTCGCACCAATGTTTCTCGATTTGACGCACAAATAATTCTCGATGTTTCCCTTTCAGCAATAATATTCTCCAAAATTAAAACATTGGTATAACAGTATTTTTTAAACTCTTTTATACAAAATGAAAAGAAAAGATTATTTTTATTTTGCTAGCTGTTTCTCCGCAGATGTGTTTATATTCATTTTAAACTGACCTCTCGCCTTCGTTCCCTGCTGATCATAGCCTCTGTTATCGTTCACATTACTGGAGTCTCCCTACGTCCGCATCCTTGTGTCTCCTGTCATACGGGGGTTCATTCTCAGGCGTACCTCTGTCCGTCGTCGTCCCTGACTGGGAGCCCGCCTCCTGAAGCGCGGTGCCCTCCGGGCAGACGGAGCGAAGGGGCGCGGGCAAGATTGGGGCAGGCCCAGGCTCAACACCCAGGCCGTTTTAAGAGAGGTGCGTTCGCGCTCGGGCAAACGTCGCTGAGTATCAACCACTGAGGTCCCCCTCACCGCCCTACCCCTGCCAATGCTCGTGCTCTGTCCCACTTCCCACCGGCCTGGCCCTTCTCCAGACCCTCCCAATGCTTGAGCCCCGTCCCACTTCCCATCGGCGCGGCCCTTCTCCAGACCCTGCCAATGCTTTAGCCCGGTCCCACTTCCCACCGGCCCGGTCCTTCTCCAGACCCTGCCAATGCTCGTACCCCGTCTCACTTCCCATCGGCCCGGCCCTTCTCCAGACCCTGCCAATGCTTGAGCCCCGTCCCACGTCCCATCGGCGCGGCCCTTCTCCATACCCTGCCAATGCTTGAGCCCCGTCCCACTTCCCACTGGCCCGGACATTCTCCAGACCCTGCCAATGCTTGAGCCCCGTTCCACTTCCCATCGGCGCGGCCCTTCTCCAGACCCTACCAATGCTTGAGCCCCGTCCCACTTCCCATCGGCGCGGCCCTTCTCTAGACCCTGCCAATGCTTTAGCCCGGTCCCACTTCCCACCGGCCCGGTCCTTCTCCAGACCCTGCCAATGCTCGTACCCCGTCTCACTTCCCATCGGCCAATGCTTGAGCCCCGTCCCACTTCCCATCGGCGCGGCCCTTCTCTAGACCCTGCCAATGCTTTAGCCCGGTCCCACTTCCCACCGGCCCGGTCCTTCTCCAGACCCTGCCAATGCTCGTACCCCGTCTCACTTCCCATCGGCCCGGCCCTTCTCCAGACCCTGCCAATGCTTGAGGCCCGTCCCACTTCCCACCGGCCCGGCCTTTTTCCATCCTGTGGCCCATCTCACTTCCCACCGGACGGGCCCTTCTCCCGCCCCTCCCAATGCTCGAGTCCCGTCCCACTTCTCATCGGCAAAGCTCTTCTGTCGCCTCGGCCAATGCTCGTGCGGTGTCACACTTCCCACCGACTCGGCCCTTCTCTCGCCCCTGCCAATGCTCGTGCCTCGTCCCACTTCTCACTGGCCCGGCCCTTCTCCCACCCCTGCTTGCTTCCACCCCATCTTCAATCCCACACACATTTCGGTCCCCGCCCCCGCATCTGCCGACTTTCACTCCACACCACGGACCCATCCTTTCTAGGCTCTTGCCTCTTCTCCGTACTCTGCCTCCGCCACGATCCTCGCCCTTGCCAATGCTCCCGTCCCATTATGGCCCCCACTCAAATTTCTGCACCTTCCTCTGCTTCGGTCCCACCTCACCTGACCCCCATCCACAAAACCCGCCTTTACATATGATCCCACGATCTCCGATTTCGGCCGTCTGCTGATCCATTCTCTGGCTCCGGCCTCTATGCCCACCTCATATCCCACTCTCCGCTTTGACCCGTCTCCGTACTCCGACCCCGACTCTGCATCTGCCTATGGCCCCCTATGGCCCTCACCCTTTACCGTGCCTCCCCTCCCCTTGACCCCTGCCCTTGCTCCGGTCCTGCGTCTTCCTGTGGCCCCCACCCCTACCCGTGCCTTCCTCCGTTCCCCACCCTCGCTTTGACCCGTCCCCTTGCTCCACCCCGCCTCAGCGTCTGCCTGTGGCCCCCTATGGCCCTCGCCCCTACCCTCCTCTGTTCCCCGCCCTCCCCTTCACGCGCGCTTCCGACGCGGCTTCCTCTCCATCAGTTGTGCTTCGCTCCCCAAACAGCCTTTACTATCATCGATGCCACCTGCGGTGAATTTTCTGATCTGCAGACGGTAAACTGATTTTGAGTATACATCTGCTGTCCTGCAATCGTGCAGATAGAGAGAGTGAGCGGCAAATAATTTATTTTCGCCACCATCCCTTGTCCGTTTCTGAGACTTGGATAATATTGGCAATCTTACCGACCTAAAAATGCTGACACACTCCCCTTAAAGACTATGGACAACCATATATAATTTATTTATTGGTTAATTAATTAATTTATTTTACGTCAAAAACAGTTAAAAACTGTGTGTAACGTGTTATGGGGAGAAGTGAATTCTGTGCCCGTTTTCAAAATTCAATGTGATACCTCCCATAAGCCATATACTGGTTGAATTTTGAATACAGAAACAAAATGAACGTTTTTTGCAAGAATTGTTAACAAAATATTCGCTCCGATGTAATAAAATCTATATTCAAGGGTAAATCAGCAATAAATTTGGGCTCTTATCCCTTATTTTGTCCTTCGTTAAAGAATAATACTTCCTGCGGCGACAACTGGAAAACGATAACTTGAATACCTATATTTCCCACTGAACTCTCTAGAATTGCACAGATAATGAAATTACATTTATGTCCAGAAGCAAAACAAGAGGCCATCTCAACATTTGCTCAAAGGATCAGGAAAATTGGACGAAAAATCTGATCGAGATGGGATTTTTAAACGTTATTTGATTTTTGCCGTACGCAATTGAAAAATACAATGATATTTGAGAAAGCAATATGCCTGCATATTGGTACTATGAAGGAATTTGCAACTTGTTGCGATTTTTTCTCAGACACTTGTTCTTTCAAAATCACAGGAAATTAGCTACTAAAAGAAGCGCAACTGAAGATCTGGAATATCATATTACTTAGGTATGTACGCATTACTAGACGTTTGCATGCAAACAAACTGACATCCCAATTTAGTGACCTCATTTTTAACATTTCGAAGTAAGATTTCTTGATGACTTATCTCAAAAACTGTAATATCAATTTTTCTAATTTCTTGACTTGAAAGGAATGGTTTTTGCATTTGCTTTCAACATTGCTAGTTCAAACATTTAGAAATCAAAACATTCCACATCCCATTCGTCTTCAGATTCGAAATAATGATGTTCATCTATATATAAAGAAACAATGTACTACAATAGAATGACACAAAAAAACGGCCGTGAATTTTTTCAATGCTGGTTGGAGACACATGTGGTTCTTAAACCAAGTTTAAACTTCCTAAACAAGCTGCAAGTTATTCAAAACTAAATAAAATTCATAATTTTCCAAGTAGTTTTGGCGCTTGAAACTACATTTTGCACAGCCCTGTTTTGTGGTCAGTTTTAACACAGTTCGGACGCGCAGACAAGCGGTGAGCTGATGATATATTGCACAAGGAAAGTCTCTCCGCACCCAGCCGAGTCAGGGCCTCTTATTACAAATTGTCTTTATGTTGGTAGCAACCACATCACTGGGAAACAAGTGATGGGAAGAACACTTCCAGCATCTGGTACGATTATTGTCGAGTTTATGTTTCCTTTTGTTACAAGCATCAGAGATTCAGAGATATACAGATACAGAGATATTTCGAGCTACAGAGATAATTTCTGTTGTTAGCACTCTCACCAGCAAGGTGGCGGCGCTAGCCGAATTCGTTTACTACGCTCCGTGAAGTCACGAAAGTTCAGCGAATTCGAGACTCGCGAGTTCATGGTTGGGTGACCGGCCAGGAACCCCGGGATCTAACGCCGTCGAGCCCCTGGCCGAAGGGATAAAAGGCACTGACTGACTGCGACGTGACGAGACTTGACAAATATAGTAATTAACGGAGGATTACTCCAGAAATAAAAGCACATTAATGGAGGATTACTCCCCAGTGCAAAGCGCTCAACGCCCCTTAAGGGGATTGGAGACGCGTTGCGGCAAGGTGTAGATGCAACAAATTTTTTAAAAAAAAGGTGCGACTGCGGAGAGACCTTCCTGGCGCACTGTACTTCCCGCCGGGAAGTAACACTTCATTCCAAGCCCAAACCGAAGTCATTTCTGTGTTGCAATATGAAGCACAAGCGAACTGTAACCTCCTTGCAAAGGAAACGGTGCGAGGGGGCGCGAAAGCGAAGGGCAGATCACTCACCAGCAGGCGTCGGTAGAGCAGGCGCACCTCCTCCAGCGGCGGGTAGCTCTCCACGACCCAGGTGAGGTTGTAGCTGTCGGCGGCGGGGCTGAAGGGCGCGCTCAGGAACTCGGCGGGGCCCGGTCGACCTGCGGGCACAGCCGCGCCGCGCGCCCGGGGGCCACTTAGCTAATGTGGGGGCGGCCCGCCCGCCCGCCCGCGCGCGCGCCGTGATTGGATGGGCGGGCGCGCGCCGCCGCAAGCGTCGTGATCGAGCCCGGCGCTCGCGGCTGGCGCCTGTCCGCTTGGGACTGCGATTTCTCCCACCAACGAACAGAAGGCCTCCCCTACCCCCTTACGTACACACACACCAGGGGCGGATCCAGCCGATCATTTGGAAGGGGGGCCATCAGAGATTTTGGTTAAATAATAAATATTTATTATGATTGGTTGATTGTTTCTTAGTGATTTCGGGCGCGTCAACTACTAGGGTCATTAGTCCCCTGTGTATTGCATGTTTTTTTCCTCCTAAGGTAGCGATGTTCTTCCCCCGCTAGATGGTGAGATCCGGCGCCGACATTCCGTCGGCTAGCGGGGTTTTCCTAACCAGGTATCTCCCACTAGTGGTACATCGGCCCAGCCGGGACAAGCTCTAAGCTACGGACATGTGTGGAAATGTAGTGCATGTTAGTGTAAGTGTGTGTGTATAAGGGGAGAGGATAGGACAAGGAAGAGGTAGGAGAGATCGCGCGCAGTCCGTGCTCCGTTTGTTAGAGTACTGCTCCGGCATTCGCCTGATGTTGATCGGAGAAACCACGGAAAACTACCGATCAGAGCAGCCGGCCGCTAGAATTCTCCTCCAGATAGCAACTTCGAAACCTAGCGGAAACGCTAATGTCGAAAATCCTTCCGCCGTCAGGACTCGAACCTAGGACCTCCCGGTCAGAGGGACTGCAGTGACATCAGTTGATGCCCTGAGCCAACTCTCCCGGTTTTGTTATTATATTCTATATTATTTTTGTAGTATATATGTATATAATTACAAAATAGTACTATATAATATTATTTTTGAAACAATTTTATGATTTCTAATTGGAATCTAGGCATTGATGTTGATAGAACATGTTTATAAATATTTTACAAATAAGAGGATTTTATAAGTAGATGCATGTGTCAGATAGGTGCACAATAACGAATACTTTTTTAAACAACCTCACATCGTTTCCCACTCTGTTCTTCGTGTTTTTGCTCGCATAATTGAATCGGTAATTTTTAAAATCACATAAGTCACACTCTTTTGAATTTTCGCTTTTTGTGGGAAAATAGAAGCTGAAACATAGATGCATCGTTCCATGTGTAAATCTCGTAAATCGGATGAATAGAACGAGGACACTGCAAAGTTTTGGTTTCGTTTTGAATCTCTGTAAATCATTGACTTGCGGAGTATGAACGAATGTATACAGTGTGTATGACTGGGATATCACTGACAGAGAGGTTGGTTAAAAGGCATTATCAACACGGCAATATTCCTATGTACTATTATAGAAACATATTTCAAGCAACTCTTTCTGTCATGTGAATCATGTTTGATGTAGATGCACATTGCCATTTCACATAATATAATAATTAATGTGTCAAATTACAAACTGAATCTGTAATGTGTATTTTTTATGGTTAAGTAAAAACTGTTTCCTAAAATTTCTGTTTAGTTGTAACTCTCGTAAGTCATAAACGTTTAAATAAGTCTAGCGACTATTTTACTATTGATAAAAGTAAATAACATGTCTCCGCTGCATTTTCAATCAAAATTTATGCATTAGAAATAAATAAAAAGCAAAAAAGTTTCCTATGTACTTAATTAATCAGTTTTTCTTGATTTTCCACAACTTTAAAATTCCTGACTTGCGGGGTTTAAAAAATAACCAATTAAATTGTGAACAATAACATTTTAGCCCTTTCCATAAACAGAATTTGAACGAGACAAGTGTGATAAAAACACTTGTTTCACTGTGTGATAAAAAGTGCACAGTGCAAGGTATTTTGAAAAGAAGGTAGATGACACTACAAGAAGGCAGTTGCTGATATTAAATTTTTTAGCTATAAATTAAATTTGAGGAACCTCATCACCTTGAATTGCACTTTGAAGTTGTTAACTGGTGCTTGAATATTCTGTATTCTGATTTCATGCAATATTAATATTATTAGAGAATATTTAATTATTTGAAAAATATTGCACGTTTTAGATTTTTGTTAGAGCTTTGGGTCGTTTGATTCACAAAAGACTAATGGCGAAATATTTATTCATGCGCGTAGGTAAAATATTTCAGAGCGATACAACAGGTTTAATATAATAGCACGACAATGGTTTGCGTTTGGTTAATTGCAAACATTTGTCGTCGGGTTCAGTGGAATATTAAATTTTAATTCTCTGGAGTCCCCGAAATGGAACATTAATGTTACACTTTGTCTGTAATACTTGAATAATGCAATAGTATTCATTCTATTTTGAGTTTCGTTGCGGAAAGTACGAGACTACCGAAATGTGTTTCTAGCTCTTTGAAAAATCAAGAAACATTAAAACCTTCTTACGCTTGAAAGTCTTCACTTCATTACAGGTTTTCCCGAACTTTGAGTTCCGAGAAACCTTGCTGAATTTTAATTAACTCATTTGAGCTTGGTTCTGATATATTTCTGGATAAAAACGCTTATTTGTTTCCAATAAATTCTTGTTTTTTAAAGAACTTCAATTACAATAAAAATATGCCAATGCTGTTAATACAAATTACTCAGAATTAATATATTACTTCAGAAAACAATTCTTTGCCGACCTGGATAGCCGAGGTGGCTAAGAGCTAGTACCGACTCAGCGCTTCGGTCCGAAGGGTCGCGGGTTCGAGTCCCGCCTTGGGCATGGCTGTTTGTCCCTTGACTTTGTGTGTGTGTGTGTGTTGTCGCGGAGGGCCTCGCGTTCTGCTGACCCCAGATCAGAGGAGCCCGCAAGTGTTTGTCTAGTGTATGGTCGAATATGCGTCCCTTCGGGACGTAAAGGGCAACCGGCTGTCGGCTGGATACAAGCCCTAGGAAAAAAAAGACAATTCTTTAATTTTCATGCTTCCTAACCATTAACTTCGTTTCTTTATCTTTAATATCAGCATTGCCACAAATCATTCATGAGGTTTATGATGTGCTTTTTGATCAGAGCGTGATGCAATTTAGCAAAAGTGTTGGTAATAATTTGAGGTATTACAGCACCTTTGAGTATGAATAAAAACATTCAGGTCTAATCACTCGAAAACAGTACATTGAGAACACATTTTGAAAATATTTATAGTATTTGAAGTCATACGTAATATTGTTTCATGCACTACTATGTCATGATGAGGCATTGGCATTTATTTAACACAAAAGTATAATAGGTTTTTTCATTAAATACAAATACTGATGCGAGAAAATTGATATTTTCTCATATAAAAGACAGGAATTGAATAATGATGTAGGATATAAATTGAAGCATATATATTATTTATATCAAATTATCAATTTAACTAAATTTTCGAAAAACGCGACTAAAAACAAAATGTGTGCGATGGGGCTCAGAGACCTCTGGCAGAACATGAGAGTTTATTTTTTGAAATTGCAAGGGTTATCTATATTTTGTAAGTAATAAATTGACTGCAATATTAAAGCGCAAAATGCTTAATTTCATTACGCATTCAAGTTAAAAAATTTTAGTCGTTTTTATTTATATTACAAATGGGATTCTCGGATGGTTCATGGACAGGGTGTTAGCTTTCTGTGAGGAGGTGCCGAGTTCAGTACCGGGCAGGGACAAAAATTAAGCTCTATCTTTCTAATATAAATCGTCCCCGTTTCTATAGTTGTGTGTCGAGAGAAAAATCTCAGGCAGGCCAAGTAAGCTAGATACGGTGATGGGAATACGTCATACTCGTCACAGTATCCCTAACCCCCCAAGCGTCAGCTTAACCCAAACCTAAATGCCGCACATGCGTACACTTATTACAAATGCAACTTCACAAACCATGATTTATATAGGATATGAACTTCGTTAATCATTACTATGAATCATTCAAACTGGATATAGCAAACTGTAAGACAAATTGGATTTGTATTCATAATTCTACACATTGTATCAATACAGTGGAAGGTTAAAATGCAATAACTGTATTTTTAATACGTTGTTATTTCTGTGAGAAACTAAATATAGTTTCTCTTTACAGTAATTCTAAATTAAAACGGCATTTTTCAGGAAGAAATACTGCAAAACAAATGAAAAATATTTCCTCTGCACTAAAGAACAAAACTCATAAAGAAAAATCAATCATCACACTAACTACTCAGAATCAATGTACTCGCAATGTAATCATAATCATCTTTAAAAATTGCTACAGTCACCATAATCATCACAAATAGTTCGCACAAACAAGGCACTCATTTTTTTCTTTCTGTTTTTTCGACTACGACTATGCCATTGTACGACAAAATACAATAATAATTATTATATGTATTATATTATTATTATTATTATTATTATTATTATTATTATTAAAACGAACTCCAGCCGAAAAATGAAAAATATCGAATTTTGGTTTATAATCTTCAAATTATCTCTAGATTTTTCCGAAAATGTTGATATATGACTTATTGAGAAAATATTGTTTTTTGTTTATTTTACTGTGGGTTGAGTGTACTTTAGCACAGATAGGGTAATGTTTCAGAAATTGCATGCTCCACATAAATAGACATAGTGCTGATAGTATTTGCTCTCGAAAGCTGTGGTTTTCGTAGTTTCATCTTTGGTTATCTTGCTTATCTGTGCCTATTGACTGACCTCTTTGTCCTTCTGAGTTTTTAAAGTTTAATGTTATTTGCTCTCTCTTGGGGTAAGCGGTGAGAGAGCTTGGTGTGTGAAAAAATTACAACTAGTTGAACTCAAATGATAAAATCGAAAGGTATTTTTAAAAAGTATGTAAACAAAGAAAATAGATTAAATCGTTAAGATTGTTGAAGTTAACAATTTGTGTAACGCGGAAAATACGTTTAGGAATGAAAATCTTAACACCAGAATTGATCCAATCAAGCGTCCCCCCCCAAGCACGAGCACAGACCAGAGCTATAAAAATGGCCAAAAAAGTCAGAGAAAGAAAAGAAAACAGCTTCTAGATACCACCAATAAAGAACATAATTCACAATGTGGAGTAGATTTTTTAAGTAAAATAATACAGCAAATATAATGGGTAAATCCTTGTAGAAACTTTAGGAGTATTTTTCTCAAAACACAGTTTTTTCGTTATAAATACCCCATTTTCTCATAAACTATTCAACCCACTTTATTGATTATTTAACATACTACTCTACTAGACAAAGTGAAGCTGTGGATCTACTTTTGCGAAGTTAGTATAATTTGTTTCATTGATTGATCGATTTTTTCGTGTTTCCGGGCGCGTCAACTGCTTCGGTCATTAGTCCCGTGAGTGTAGTGCATGATTTTTCTCGGGAGATGGCGGTGATCTTCCCCCGCTGGTTGGCGAAATGCGGCGCCGACCTACCGTCGGCTAGTGGGGTTTCCCCCTAACCAGGACTCTCCCACCAGCGGGGCACCGCCCCAGCCGGGACAAGCTCTAAGCTCCCGACCGGTCTCCCGGAATATGTGGTAGTGTAGTGCATGTTAGTGTGTGTGTAAGGGGAGAGGATAGGACAAGGAAGAGGAAGGACAGATCGCGCGCGGTCCGTGGCCCGTTTGGTAGGGTACTGCTCCGGCATTCGCCTGGTTTTGATCGGAGAAACCTTGGAAAACTACCGATCGGAGCAGCCGGCCGCTAGAATTCTCCTCCCGACAGTGACTGAATTCGACCTAGCTGAAAAGCTAGTCAGCCGCCGTCAGGACTCGAACCTAGGCCTCCCGGTCAGAGGCGCTGCAGTGACATCAGTTGATGCACTGAGCTACCGCCAGCGGTATAATTTGTTTCAATTTTATAAATAAATTCATCATTAAATTTTTGAAAAATAATGGAGATCCGAGAAAAAAATATACCTCAATTTCCTGCCAAGCAAGCATTTTCAATGTAGATCAGTACAACAACAACAACAGTGGAGATGATGTACAGTAAAAATTTCAAATCTAGATCTCCGATAGCTTGTGATATAATCGGCCATCAATATTAAGAATTTAACATGGATAGCGTAGGAGGGGAATCGCACCTTAAATATAACAATTAGAAATGAATCGCCAGCTATTAGAATTGATTATAGTTCTTAAACTCTCAAATTTAGGTTTCATTCTTAATCGGGACTAAGTGATATTCAATAAGAACAACCATGGTCACGCAACCGGAAGAAAACCCCTCCACTGACCGTTTTACTTCGAAACACCATTGCATCACAATAACGTCCACTGGAGAACAGTTCGTCAAATGGCTGCCGTCATAGTCGTAATCATCATCGCCACAGTCATCATCATCACCGAAGCCTGTATTCCGCTATTTGTCTACCCGTCCTATCGACGGCGCGACGCCAGGAAAATACGTAATTGCGCGACCGCGGGTCAAACGGGGCGCGATCGATCCGGGGGGCAATTTGTTGTCCACGGCGCCGCCCTCCGCGCCCGGAGGCACGGAAAGTGCTTGTCGGAACTACTGCATACATCGCGCGCGACGCCAAATGGCAAGGATGGCGCGGGTGGCGCTGGCTGGCGCAAGTGATGCACGCCCACCAGCGCTCGCGCGGGCAAATAACGCAATATTATTAATGATCTCTTTATTCCGCACTACTATATGTTTCGACAACCGCACTTTATCCTCGGCGTATTCATAAATCGAGTATCTAATGCGGCGATCTCTCTCGTTACGGTGATTTTATCTTGCGCCGGGTTGGAGCGCCATCGCTAACCAGATTGCGCTCGGCGCTAGGCGGGGTGGGCGGGGCACGGGATTGGTTAGTCGGGTGGGTAGGGCAGGGCAGGGCAGAGCAGAGCAGGCAGGATGTACTGGGGCAGAGGGCGGGTAGGACAGGCACATGGTTCGAGAGGAAGGGGTGGGATGGGGCAGGGAGGGGCGGGAGGAATGGGGAAGGGTGGGTGTGGAGAAGGGAGGGGTGGCAAGGAGGGCGGGGAGGTGCTGGCGGGGAGGAGCGGGCGGGGAGGGGGGCGGCGGGAGGAGGGCGGGAGGAGCGTGGGAGGGGTGCAGGGGAGGGCGTGGGGGGGAGGGGCGTGGGGAGGGCGGGGAGGGCGTGGGGAGGGGAGGGCGTGGGGAGGGGAGGCGGGGGGGAGGGCGTGGGGGTGGGGAGGGCGTGGGGAGGGGAGGGCGTGGGGGAGGGGAGGGCGTGGGGGCAGGGAGGAGAGGGGCGCGGAGAGGCGGGTAGGGGAAGGGACGGGGAAAAGGGGCGAGGAAGGGGCAGGGACGGGGGTTGTGGTGGGTCAGTCGTAGTGGGCGGGGGGTGTCGGGGAGGTGAATGCGGGTGGTAGGGACTGGGGAGGGCGGGCCGCCCAGACCCTTCTGCCTGGCCCCGTCGCACCCCCAATCTGCGGTCGTGAGCGGGGTGGCAGGTGGTTGCACGCGAGCGGAAAATTCGCGCGCTTTCCGTGTTTCGCTGCAAACGAGGTGTCTGGAACCGCGTACTCCTACACTCATGCGATCATTAGTATCACTGGCGTCCCATACTGGTATCACATAAACTAACCCCCCCCCCTAGCGCACTTCGGCTAGAGATTGGTCCAGAACTTGTTGAAGTGGAATGAACGCTCCGGAAAGGTCTCAGAATATCAATTCACTTACTACAAAAATTATGTGTTAGGCTCCAAGTTTTTAGATCAAACTGTGCCCGAAAATTTCACTCATTGTATTCTCGTATTTTCTATCAATATACGGCATTATTTAAAGATTGATTAATAGAATATTCTGTAAGTATTCGTTTTTGTGATGATTCTGTTATTGATCTGAGTGCTAGATCCGACTTTAGTGAAGCGTTTCTCTGAAGATTCAGTCCTTGATAAAATCATTTTCAAACGCAGATGTGTGAGGGATTTTTTCAAAAATATTTTTGATATTTATAAATTAATAAATGATAATAGTTGGATAATAGGTGGTGTGGGGTTTATGGCATTATTATCAATGATGGAAAATGAATTATCAGGTATATTTTTGTCATGGTAGTTTAATTTTAGTTTAATTTCTCACAAAGCTCACTCGGCCGCACTGCAGTCATCTTTATTGTTACAAAATAAGGAAATCTAAATTCCATTAAATTTTGTTTGGTAGAGTGTAAGAACACTCAACCAAAACACTGCGAAAACACATCTTTCCACAATAAAGATCATATCTCTGAGTCTCTAATATGTGATGTTTACTCCTTTACCCAAGCAATTGTAATTCACGAAACATTGAGCGGCCAGGAAGGTACCTTAAAAAAAATTTAGAAGAATTCATATATGCTTATACACAGCACAACACAATCACACTTTTTCAGCAATTTTTTGAAAAAAAAAGCATTCAATATAGAGAGCGATTTGAAAATTTTAGAAATTGGAAATAAATTTCAACACAGATTAACACGTTCCCCCGCCAGTTTTCCGTCTGGACTTCCCTTATTCTTCCTTTAATGCTCATATGTTTTTATAAAACCACCTTTCTTCTCCCCTCACCATTGTCAGCCAACTTTTAAAAAGCAGGGCAATGCTCCTCACCCATGCTGTTTTGCTTAACCGATCTCGCAGCCACAAAGGTCAGTTAACACATTTGCATTAGTTCATTTATTCATTACATATTTTTTATGTATTTATTTAATTTATTTATTTATTCTCTTTATTATTCCATTTTTTCATTTCAGAACACTGTATGTCAACTTCACAATTATTTCAAGTTGATATTCTCATTTTGTCAAATATTTCATTCATATTCATATTTCATCACCAGTTATTCCACGTATACCTTTCTTTTTTATAGTTTGTAATTTAGATATTTCTCTTATTTCGTAGCCCTGAAGATGTCTGCAATGCGTCCAAAATACGAGATAAAATGATACGAGAAGTAAAATAAAATTTCCCTTTACCACGTGTGTCATACACTATTTTAGACAACCTTACTGACATTCATTTTTAAGTTTTTAAATCAATTTTAGTGTACAAATCACTGAATGATTCAGTAAGGTCAGTAGTAGCTAATGCGATGAGACGAAAGTATTTAATTACAATCTACAATAGTACTTATATGAAAATATGGATTCGTATGTACTGCTTCTCGTGCATAAAGTTAATCTTTTTCTTAAAACACCTGACAAACGTCACGCCACCGCGCGGAAAGGACTTCTTACGTTCTCCCATACTCCTTACGTAGTATAAAGGAAGTTCTTTAATGCTGCGACAAAAACCTACGATTTTTGTCAGTAAAACTCATTTTAAATGGCCCTGATACCGAAAATGTGGATAATTCTGGTTATTCCTCTATGTAGTAAATGACTTCCTCTAACACGTTGGGTAGTCTGAATCTACGATTTGTGGGTCATTCAAACTGAGAAACGTCTTTACGGTAAAACGTCTGTCAATTCGTCAGTCCGGAGTTAGTGATAAGCCCCTAAACAAAAATTTATATTCTCCCTATTCTCTTAACAATCTAGTCAAATTGGAGATTCTGCGAGTTTGAAAGGGATTTGTAGATTTTGGGCTCAATTTTACCAATAGTACAAATTTTTCGATTAATTTTTTTCTCCTTAGGTAAAACAAAAGATTTAAAAGCCTTTTAAGCAAAAAGACCTTTATCTAGAAACTTAAAAATTGCGCACCATCGATTTTCGCTGAACGTTGAATTTTCGAAAATTGGAAAAGTTTAAAATTCTTGCTTCAACTAAAGTATTAATATAAATATATCTAAAACAGCTCCAAATGTTTTAACTCTTTTAGAATAGCACAAACCATGCTTACAAAACTGGCATAGTTCGGTGAACTCTCTATAGTTTTGAAAATTGTAAAAATTACGAAATTAAACTACAGTGACAAAACTACGCCTGATAATACCTTTCCAAGTTGATAATATAGAAATATTATATAACGTAAATTACTTATCATTCTTATTATTGATGATTAAATATGATCGAAGACAACACAGAAGTGTCTGACGTAAAGGCCGTTTTATTGGGTGCAGTCATGCAAGAACGAAGAATGGGAGAGAACCGAGACTGATGAGCCATTGCATTGGACGTTTTTTTAGACACTCAATCAACAAAATACAACCATGTTTCTTTCATCAGACAAAAACATTGCTTACGTAGAAATGCGAGATTTGTCGTTGGAAATTTGGAAAAAATGAAACATAGCGACACATCAAAATAAACAAACAAGCCAATACTCTTTGTGAAGCCATAAAAATACAAAATGGAAGTTGAAAAGTAAATATTTTCAAAATAAAGTTAGGTAGAACTGAAATTAAATTCTAGCTGAAGCTATTTAAGTTGTTTATAAAACATATAAAGGGAATACAGTTTATAATGTTTAATACTTGCCCTTTACGCAACACATTTTAAGGATTAACTTTAAACTGGTTCAGTGACAACATCACATCATTTCTTGTATTGTTTTTAACTGACCTTGCGGTTAAGTGCTTTACCAGTGATAGCTTGTGTGACGACGAAATTATTTCCTTTTGATGGCGTGCTTTATGTTCACCTCGTGATCTGAATATCAGCTTTCCATTAAAACTGAAGCTCTTTTCTCCATCATCATACACATTCGGTTTATTTATTCTTATGAAAAGCGACAACCGCAGCTTTTACAGGACAAGGGAATAATTGTTCATAAAAAATGTAAAAATTGAACATTTTCTATAAATATTGAGTTACAGGTAAAAATTAAGATGCCCATTGTAGAAAAATGCATTTCTGCAGTCGGGTCTAATTGCGTACAATGACGTTAGACTTCAAATTGAATTGGCTTAGGTGGCCCGGGACACTAATTGATGTCACTGCGGTGCCTGTGACCGTGAGGACGTAGGAATCGAATCCCCGACGGTGGCAGGATCTTCGATGCTAGCTAGATAGCTAGGTCGAATTCCACCACCATACGGAGGACATTTTTAGCGACCGGCTACTCTGATCGGAAGTTTTCCGGGGTTTCTCCGACCAACATCAGTCGGTTGCTGGGGCAGTAAACTAACAAACGGGCTACGGACCGCGCACGATTTTTCCTTCCACTTCCCTGTTTATCCTCATCCCTTACACACACGTACAAGCATTCCATTTCCACACATGTCTGAACCCTAGTAGATAGCTTATAGCTAATCCCGGCTGGCGCGGTGCTCCGCTGGCGAGAGACATCTGGTTGGAGAAAACCCCGCTAGCCGACCGTTGGTCTGGGTCAGATGTCACCGTTCAGCGGGGGAAGATCAAAGACAGTTCCCGCCATAAATACATCCACTACGGTTACGGGAAAATGGCCATACCAGTTTACGCGCCTGGAAACACTAATCAGTCAATTGAATTAATTAAGATTATTCCAATACGAAGTTACAGTACGTACTTCAGTAAGTACCATTTTTTTCACATTTGCTATTCGCAGAACGATTTGCTCTCCTTAAGAAATGTCTTAAGATGCATAAAAATCCTTCCAAATGTGAGTTATTTGGTAAAAATTCGTCGAGAAGAGGACGTCACGTTAAAAGTGAGACATTGATACTTAAACACATGTAGCTGCTGAGTGAAAAATAATGTTATTATTAAAACCTATAAATGATGCACAATAATATTGAAATAGACAAAAACCGAATTATATTTTTGCTCAAGCAGATAGACAGGGTTGATTGACTGATTGATTGATGTTTCCGGGTGGACGTCAACTGCTACGGTCATTAGTCACGTTGTGTAGTGAATTTTCTGTTCCGGAAGGTGGCGTGTGATTCCTTCCTCGCTCGATGGTAGAACCGGCGCCAGCTTACACATCGGCTGGCTGAGGGTTTCCCCTTTAGATATCTCCCGCAGAGGGGCATCGCACCAGCCCGAACAAGCTCCATTCACTCGACTGGTCTCCCGAGTGGGTGGGGGTGTTGTCATGTAGTGTATGAGTGTGAGTGTATAACGAGTGTGAGTGTATAAGGAGGGAGAATAGAACATGGAAGAGAAAGTTCTCTGGCATTCGCCTGGTAGATTACACGGAAATCTATCGATCAGAGCAGTCGACAGCTAGAATTCTCCTCCAGACTGTGGTTGAATTCCGCCTAGCTGCGCAGCTAATGTCGAAATTCCGCCGCCGTGGGGATTCGAAGCGTAGGCCCTCCCGGTCTCCCAAGTCTCTACAGAGACAGCGGCAAGGCTGGCTCTGAGATTCAATCAACCGGTGGACAGAGTTGTTGGGTATTGTGGTGCAAGGCTCACTACACCCTGATGCAACGGTGACAAGAGAGACACTGAAAGGCTCGGTCGTCATTGGAGGCAAGGAATGAGGGTGGATAAAGTAATTATCAAAATGAACGGACACATACGCGGGAATGGCGACGGCAAATGAAATAGAGCGGCTGTGGTGTTATTGTGAAGGAGGTGGAATGCATTCGCTGCTGGGAAGGAAGTGCCAGACATGAAAACATAATAATTCCAGAGAAGAGAAATAGTGAACATTTCAAAGACGTTAAAGGAAATAAAAACAAATGTGGAAGAGAGAACTTAAAAAATAGAAAGATTGGAGATGATACTGGATTGTGACGGTAAACGGCAACTGATGTAGAAATGGAAAATCGGCAGAAGATGAAAATCAGGGAGGAGAATGGGAAACTATATTACATAATTGAAGAGCGAAAAATCAGGAGCTACAAGGAGCTACGATGAAGGTTGCAAATGACAATGAGAGGAATAAATGAGTATCAATAAAGAAAGAGGAGATGAACGAAAGGAAAAGGAAGAAAGAAAAGCTCTGAAAATAGCGATATGCAAAATTATGGTAAATACGAGGCCTAATAAGGCAGGAATTACATTATTGGGCGAAGGCCTATCCAAAAGCACGAAGAAACTAGCGAGCAATACACAGCGACAGAAGATGAAGAGGTGGTGGGTAAAGGAGGATGGGAAAAAGAGGAACTGATAGAGACAGAGGCTGCGAGAGGAAGATGTAGGGAAAGAGAGAGTTGAAGAGGGAGAGAGATTCATAGGAAGGGAGAGAGGGAGAGAGAGATAGAGAGGGAGATGGGGAAAGAGAGAGAGTGAGTGAGAAATAGATAAAGGGAGAAGGTGAGGAAGATGGAAAGAAAGAAAGGCAAGGAGAAATGAATGAAGAGTAGAAAAATAATGAGATGAGAGCAAACATGTGGAAGACAGTGGTTTAGGAATTTGAGAAAAGAGTGCGAGAGAAGGCGAGATGCAATCGAAGTCCGAAGCAAAAAGGAACGTTGACAACGCACGAGTGCTCCGGAGAGCAATTCACTGGGCGAGGAGAGAAGCGACGTGGGCGGGAGGCCACCGACCGCCGGCAGCGCTGGCGAGTCAGGCGCTCGGGGAGGGGACAGACCGGCGACGCGTCAGGCGGGCGGTATCTGACAGGCGCAACCTTTCGCGCCGCGCTGCGCCCGGGCTATTGCGGGCGTCGATGCGCGTCTTTTATGTCCTGTTTACCCACGAGTCGCCGCGCGCGCACAAGCCTCTGCACGCTGACAGTGGCCGTCCCCGCCCCTTCTCGCCCCACACCACGCCTCGCCCATCCCCGCTCCCCACCTTCCCTTCCCATCCCTGCTCCGTACGGCACCGCCTAGCCTCGACCCGCCCCACTCCGCTCCTCTGCTTTTCTCTCCACCCCTGCCCGCTCCACACCACGTCCTGCCCGCCCCAAACGTCCCTACACCTCCCCACTCTGCACCGCACCGCCTCTCCCCGCCCCAGCCCGCTCCTCTGCTTCTCTCTCCGTCCCTTCC